>SJYT01031160.1:349589-409316 GCA_006410635.1 Cephalophus harveyi
CTTTTGTTTTTCTATAATTTCCTAGAGCTATTTTATGTCTTTCTTTTTTAAAAAATGAGCATTTAAAGCTATATATTTTCTTCTGGGAACAAATTTTACTATGTTGTATTTTCCTTGATATTTAGTTTGAAATCACACAAAATTTGAAATATATTTTCATTGTCATTGTCCTGTGTTATTAATTGTCCATATTTTCAATATGGTCATTACTTTGTAAGTATTTTCTAATTTCCCTTGTGATTCCTCCATCAACACCATTTAAAGTATGTTATAATTTCTAAGTATTTTAGATACTTCTGAGTTTTTTGATTTTGAAAATTTTTTGATTTCTAAATTACATCCTTTATGCTCAAGAACAAACTTTGTTTAGGATTTCAATCCCTTAAAGTTATTTAAAATTCATTAAAACTTGTTTTGCTGCTGCTGCTGCTGCTAAGTCACTTCAGTCGTGTCCAACTCTGTGCGACCCCACAGACGGCAGCCCACCAGGCTCCCCCGGTCCCTGGGATTCTCCAGGCAAGAACACAGAGCCCAGAATATACTTTGTTTTGGTAAGTGTTCCATGTGCAATTGAAAGAATGTATTTTCTGCTCATGTCAGTTATAGTATTATATAAATTTATTTAGGTCAAGCAGGTTGATACTATTGTTTAATTTTCTGTATTTTTGTTGAGTTTGTCTGATTGTTCTATCAGTTTCTGAGAGAGGGTGTTAAAATCTCAGTGGTGGCTTTCCTTATATCTCTACTTAATTTTGTCTCTTTTGTTTTGTGATTTTGGAAGTGTATTCCTGGTGATTATTGAGTGTTTAATTGTTATGAAAGGTCTCTATCTCTGGTAATGACCTTTGTCTTGAAGTGTATTTGAACAGATATTGATACGTCTCTTTTGCCTTCTTATGCTTACTATTTATATGATAAATCTTTTTCCATCCAATTACTTTCACCCACTCTGTGTGTTTATATTCAAAGTTGTCTTTTGTAGGCAGTATAGAGTTCCTTTTTTGTCCATTCTAAAAATCATTTTCTTATTTTGCAATCCCCCCCTTTTTTTTTTTTTTTTGCCTTATTTTGTTAGTAGGATCTCACATACTATATTGAATAGTAGCAGTGATAGCACTATTCCTTATCTTGTTCTGGATCCTGAGGAAATATATCTAAATTTTCACCATTAGCTGTAATGTTTGCTTTAGTTATTTTTGTAGATATTCTTTATAAAATTAGTGAAGTTCTAGTGTTTTTAGCTTTTGCTGCATATATGTGTTAAATACATAAAATGCTTTTTAAAAATCTACTTAAATTATTATTTTTATGAAATTTTGGGAGCATATACCTATAAACTTATTTGCACATGGGGTTTCTTAGGGTTTTCTGAGAAGGTCTTTGATTAATATTTCAACTTATTTAATGAATATTAATTTATTCAACTTTCTATTTGCATTTTAGCTTAAAGTTAAATTTAATAATTTCATCTAGTTTTATATTTATTGACATATTGTTATTTGTAGTATTTTTTAACCTCCATTGTATTTGCATTGTTTGTATGTATTTTTCTTCTTTCGTCTAATTTTAAAAGGCCTAGGTTATACTCCTCTCTGTGGGGGAGGAGAGATGATCCCAGATTGGAGAGCCTCTGGGCTGGACCACTTTCTATCATGTGGTCCTTTCACCCTGACCATATCCCATTTAGTGACTCTTCCCTGGGCTTACAGGTCCTTTTAGAAGCTGTCTTCCACAGCTGTAACTAGAAAATTTGACAAATGGTGACAAAGGGTAGGAAAAAGAGTGAAGAATTGAGGCAAGGGAATGCTGAGGATGGTCTAGCCTGCCTGTTCTTATAGCTTTTTATTCTAACTCCAGCCGAACTCCTGTGCTATCCTGATGCTATCTCCCCCATCTTGTTGGCTCTGGTTTGGAGAGGGGGGCAATGACGTTTTAGGGTAATGTGTTAGAAATGGCCACTATTAGAGAGCTGTTTACCAGCCTTTCTCCTATTGTTGCATCTCAGTCTTCTGTACTTGGTTGCTATCTTACCTTCATCCCTCTGCTCGCAGTTACATCAGGCCTTAACCTCTATCCCTAAGAGTTTTCTATACTTTTTGTACAATATTCTGAGATTCCTCAGCCTCCATCTCACTTCTTTGGCATCTTCAGAGTTTGATTTCTAGAGAAAGAGCCGGAAGCTCATGTTAGTTTTCTATATTTTGTAGGACAATCAATAGGTTATTTGTAAACTAGAGAATCTATTTAACCTGTATGTAATTCTAATTTATTTTTTATTAATTGTGATAGTTATCAATGCTGGTCCTCAAAAATTTTTGCTTTCTCCCAGGCATAGAGTAGGATTGGAGTTCCTTACCCCTTTGCTAAAATTTGGTGTGATCTGTTTTAGACAATGAAAGATGAGCCTAAATCTGTGTTTTACCTCTGGTGGAAGCCTTAAGAGCCATGGCCTGATTTGCCATTCTTTCCTATATTCTCTGCCATGCCCTAGTTCAAGAATTGGCAGCATTTTTTCCGTCAAGGACCAGATAATAAATATCTTAGACTTATGGGCCACGTGGTGTTAGTTACAGCTACTGAGCTCTGTCGTAGTGAGAAAACAACCATAGGCAATACATAAATGAAAGAACATAGCTATATCCCAATAACACTTTACTTATGACATTGAAATAGAAATTTCATATAGTTTTAATATGTTATAAACTACTATTCTTTCCAAAATTATGTCAACTCTTAAAGAATGTAAAAATCATTCTTAGTTCCTGGGTCAAAGAAAATCGGGCAGGAGGCCAGATTTAGTCTGCGGGTCATAGTTTGCTGGCTCCTGTTCTAGATGAAAGCTACTCAATAGACCTGATTCTTAAGGGAAGGGAAACAGAGCCAAGCCCTGAACTGATCCAGGAAGGATATCCTCTGGGGTGGCGAGGGGGAGGGAGGGGGAACTTGTCATCTTAAGTCACTAAGATTCTTTCAAATTACAGCATTAGCTAGTCCAATCCATTACGCTAATTCTGTGTTTAAATGATAAGACAACAACTTTGAGTAACTAGAAGAGAAACATCAGTGGAAAGATAAAGAGAGAAAGGCAGCTGAGAAAGGACCAGGAGGAGTTCAGGTTGAAAGTTAAAGAGCTCATTAAAATTCTGACAGATTATTCATTCTTTTCTTCTGAATCTCATTTCTTTAAATCCCGATCATCTGCCTATTTGCACATTGAATACTGTATCTTCTGCTCTTTCTGGGACACTGGTATGTTTACTGTTTCAAATAATAAAGGAAAAAAAGAAGGTCATGGAAGTACTTAAAGTAGATCTGAAACTGCGTCAAAAAGTCAGGAAGGCCAAAATAAGGAGCTCTGTTAAGAGACATTCCATCAACCAAAATATCTTTTCTCTTCTCTGCCCTGGCAACTCCAAAATAGTACAGAATATGTAATATGCAGTATCCTTATTTGAACCAAGATGCTGAGAATCGTGCAGCCAACAAATATCTATTTTGGTGGCAAAAAGCAGCAGAGTCTCAAAAGCAATTGTATTGAGATTAATTCTGTAGCATTTTTTGAGATTTCCCAATTGTTAGAGGCAGATTCCAGAGACACTCAAGATATCCCCTTTCCAATGGCTTAAACCTGAATATTCACCTTGTGTGTCTCTGTAGTTGCAGGAGCCCTGATTCTGACACAGTTGGTGTGTGTTAGAGAATCTTTTTGAATGTGCCAGAACAGGAAAGAGAAGAGATGTTTGTGGTGATAAAGGTTGCTCTTGTAGGCCTCTTGCCCTAGAAATGTTGGTGGGAAAACAGTCCTTATTTGATCATTTTTGGGGTGAGGGAAATGAAAATAAGTTGTGTGTAGAGGCTCTAACTCCCTCAGGGCAGCTGAGTGGGAGAGACTCTGGAAAATCTACAGTTTCTTCTTACAAAACAATGTAGCCTCTAAGAAGCTGAAAACATTTGGAGAAAGTGCAGCAATGAAAAGCATTATTGTGTGAAGTACAGAATCTCAAGGAAAAAAAAAAGAGGTTCTATAAAAGATTTACTTTTTTTTCTTGGAAATCCTCTGGCCTACAGTAATATGATTTGTTTAAAATATGGCACTTAAATATTTAAATGTAGCAGGCCCTATGTGTTTAATTTCTTTGTTTAACTGATGCATAGTTTCCCAACTATGTAGCGACTGGTGTAAAATGTGAGGCTGTTCTATATTTATGTGGTTCAGCTTTCCAGAATATTTGGATACTGACTTTAAATATGTACAGTATCATTCCTTTGCAGCAGCGTTGACAATGTCTGAATCTATTAATATTAGACCCCCCCTCCTCCGTCGTCCACTTTTCTGAAGTATGGTTAAAAACAAGAAAAGTAGATTAAATCTATCAAGTGGTTTATCAGAAATGTGGGGTCTGCAGAGAGTTACAAAGTTAAATTTCCATTCACTATATGGAAGGTCTGATGCCTGATAAATTTTTATTTATATTTTAAACAATTCTGGCTTTAGTGTATGGATTGATTGTTTCTGCACTATCAGTGTGTATTCTGATGGAATTACAAATATTTAATAGTATGAAACACAGAGCAAGGCATTAAGCATTTAAAAAATAATTAGCCACTTCACTGTAAAAAGCAATGGGAAAAAAGTTTAGAAGGAAAACAGAAATGAGATGTTAATATCCAGTTAATGGCTTTACACAGAATGAATCTGTCTTCTAACAAAGGTTTGACTATTCTGGTGCCCTGCAGCACCAATACATTGTTTTAAAGGATAAAAGAGTGAATGTGGATGGTCATGACCTCTCTGGATACGTGGAACCTCTCCCTGGGGCTGACGTTCACTGGAGGAAGGTCAGTGACAAGAATTTGGCCTTGAAGGAATCATAAGTAGATAAACAAGCAGAGAATATGAGAGAGTACATTTTTTATCAATCAACCTTTGTGAGTCCCTAGGAAGAGTGTATCAGTTCAGTTCAGTCGCTCAGTCGTGTCCGACTCTCTGCGACCCCATGAATCGCAGCACGCCAGGCCTCCCTGTCCATCACCATCTCCCGGAGTTCACTCAGACTCACATCCATCGAGTCAGTGATGCCATCCTGCCATCTCATCCTTGGTCATCCCCTTCTCCTCCTGCCCCCAATCCCTCCCAGCATCAGAGTCTTTTCCAATGAGTCAACTCTTCTCATGAGGTGGCCAAAGTACTGGAGTTTCAGCTTTAGCATGATTCCTTCCAAAAAAATCCCAGGGCTGATCTCCTTCAGAATGGACTGGTTGGATCTCCTTGCAGTCCAAGGGACTCTTTTCTCCCGGCAATCTTGATTCCAGCTTGTGTTTCTTCCAGTCCAGCGTTTCTCATGATGTACTCTGCATATAAGTTAAATAAGCAGGGTGACAATGTACAGCCTTGACATACTCCTTTTCCTATTTGGAACCAGTCTGTTGTTCCATGTCCGGTTCTAACTGTTGCTTCCTTACCTGCATACAGATTTCTCAAGAGGCAGGTTAGGTGGTCTGGTATTCCCATCAGAAAAAGAAGTCCCCACTCCTGGGAATTGGGGCCCAGGGCAAAAATGAATGAAGGAAGATGAACACAGGTTAAGAGACAAAAGAAAGCTAAGGGGAATTTATATTATAATGTGTGTACTGAATATCATAATGTACAGTGTTCAAAGTAAACATGATTTTAAATAAAGCAGATAGTCCCAAGATATAAGCATTTTATGATTTTAAGAGTTCTTAGGCAGTTGCACAGACTTGTAGATCAAAGAATGTTATAAAATGTTTCTATGAATTATTTAAGAGACCAGTAATCTGAAAGATTTGGTACAGCATCCTAAAACAGTTTATCCACATTAGTAAAAATCTGTTTCTTAAAAGACTATTTGTTAATTTTGTTTTTGCTAGTCTAATTTTATTTTGTTTCTTTGAAATGTTTATTGATATATATGTATGGAGAAGCACACAAATAGCACATATATATTGATAGTTCAAGGTATTTTTTACAAAGTGAACACATCCTGGTAATTAGATGTACTCAGTCCAGGAAACAGAATATTATTAGAAAACCTCTGTCTTCTCCTTCCCAAAATGTAACCATTATTCCTGTCTCTTAACTCTGTGTATCAAGTTCTTCCTGGTTTTTTGTTATTGTCGGTTTTTTTATTTCCTTGAAACAGAATCTATTAGGAGGTATTTCCTTGTATTAGGCTTCCTTTGCGCAACATTCTATTGTAAAATTCATGTTGTTTCATTCAGTTCAGTTCAGTTCAGTCGGTCAGTCGTGTCCGACTCTTTGCGACCCCATGAATTGCAGCACGCCAGGCCTCCCTGTCCATCACCAACTCCCGGAGTTCACTCAGACTCACGTCCATCGAGTCGGTGATGCCATCCAGCCATCTCATCCTTTGTCGTCCCCTTCTCCTCCTGCCCCCAATCCCTCCCAGCATCAGAGTCTTTTCCAGTGAGTCAACATTGTTTCATTAGCAATAGTTTATTCTACTTGTATGTTATTCCATCATTGAATGTGTCACAATTTATTTATTGCTCTAATGTTGATAGAAATTTGAGTCACTTCCAGTTTCTGGCTATTAGAAATAATGCTGCTATAAATATAGTCATACATGTTTTTGTGTGAACATACGTATATAACTATATTGTAAATAAAATTACTGATTGATAGGACATGAAGCAATTCACCTTAAATAAATGCCACCAAATAGTTTTTTAAATGGTTGTAAAAATTACCCTATCTTCTGCATTGGCTATTCCTATGAGACTGGCTTTCACAGACACCATATAAATCCTAGACAACATGCAAGTATCAGTTACCGGAAGGCATTGATAAATGAATGAAATTAGGTAGATTCTGGAGGGGAGTAAATCCGTAGGGGGAGGAAATGGAAGAGAGTGAGCTCACATTGTATTTCTTTCAGTCTAAAAACTGACTAAAACTGGTTCTGCATGGGATGTCTGTTGGTATGTGTTGGCATTAGCCCTACCAAAGAGCCTGTGGGTCGCCTCAGGCCAAGCAGCTAACAGGGAGGGAGTACAGCTCTACCCATCAGCAATTGGATTAAAGATTTATCGAGCATGGCCCTGCCCACCAGAGCAAGACCCAGTTTTCCCTATAGCTAGTCCCTCCCATCAGGAAGCTCACACAAGCCTCTCATCCTCATCCATCAGAAGGCAGACAGAAGAAGCAAGAACCACAGTCCCACAGCCTCTAGAGTGAAACCAACTGTCACAGAAAGCTGGCCAAAGTGAAAAAAGAAAGCTGTGAGCCGTACCATGCAGGGCCAGTGGTGGGTCAGGGTGGAGAGTTCTGACAACACGTGGTCCACTGGAGAAGGGAATGGCAAACCACTCCAGTATTCTTGCCGTGAGAATGCCATGAACAGTATGAAAAGGCAGAAAGATATGACACCGGAAGATGAGCCCTCCCCATCCAGGTTGAGAGATGTCCAATATGCTACTGGCAAAGGGTAGAGAAATTGCTCCAGAAAGAATGAAGTGAGTGGACTAAAGCAGAAACGGTGCTCAGTTGTGGATGTGTCTGTTGGTGAAAGTGAAGTCTGATGCTGTAAAGAACAATATTGCATAGGAACCTGGAATGTTAGGTCCATGAATCAAGGTAAATTGGATGTGACTGCAGTCATGAAAGTAAAAGACACTTGCTTCTTGAAAGGAAAGCTATGACAAACCTAGATAGCATATTAAAAAGCAGAGACATCACTTTGCCAACAAAGGTCCATACAGTCAAAGCTATGGTTTTTCCAGTAGACATATACAAATGTGAGAGCTGGACCATAAAGAAGGTTGGGCGCCAAAGAACTGACGCTTTCAAATTGTGGTGCTGGAGAAGATTCTTGAGAATTCTTTGGACTGCAAGGAGATCAGACTGGTCAATCCTAAAGGAAATCAACCCTGAATATTCATTGGAAGGACTGATGCTGAAGCTGAAGCTCCAATACTTTGGCCATCTAATGCAAAGAGCCAACTCACTGGAAAAGCCCCTGCTGCTGGGAAAGACTGAAGGTAAAAGGGGAAGGGAGCGGCAGAGGATGAGATAGTTAGATAGCATCACTGATTCAATGGACATGAATTTGCACAAACTCTAAGAGATAGTGAAGGACAAGGGGGCCGGGCATCCTGCAGTCCATGGGATCACAAAGAGCTGGTCTCAACTTAGTGACTGAACAATGATATGTGTATGTGTGTGTTCAGTCATGTCCGACTCTTTGTGACCCCATGGACTGTAGCCTGCCAGGTTCCTCTGTCCATGGGATTCTCTAGGCAAGAATACTGGAGTGGATTGCCATTTCTTTCTCCAGAGTATCTTCCTGATCCAGAGATCAAACCGGTGTCTCTTATGTCTCCTGGATTGACAAGTGGATTCTTTACTACTGAGCCACATCTTTTATATCCATTTATCTGTCGATAGACACTTAGGTTGCTTTCATGTCTTATCTGTTGTAAATAGTGCTGCTATGAATATTGAGGTACGTCTACCTTTTCAAATTAGAGTTTTCTCCAGATATGTGCCCAGGAGTGGTACTGCTGGATCTTGTGGTAACTCTGTTTTTAGGTTTTTTTAGGAACCTCCATACTGTTTTCCACAGTGGCTGTGGCACTTTCCATTCCCACCAATAGGGTAGGAGGGTTCCTTTTCATCCACACCCTCTCCAGCATTTGCAATTTTTACGCTTTTTAATGATGGCCATTCTGACTGGTGCGATGTAGTACCTCATTGTAGTTTTGAGTGTTCATCTAATTTTAGATAAGAGAAGTGTTCTGGGCTGAATTGTGTCCTTCTCCCAACCACCAAATTCACATGTGGAAGCCCTAACACCCAGTAGTTCAGAACGTGACTGCATTTGCAGATGGGACCTTTATAAACAGGACTGAGTTAAAATGAGGTCTTTAGAGTGGGCCCTAAACCAGTCTGATGATTCCTTTCTCAACTCCCAGCTCTGTCAACTTGTTTTATTATAGAAGAACACTATTGGTCCCTAGACTTTGGCTTGTGGATTAAAAGCATGGATTTGGTGTGTGTGTTTGATCTTAATTCCAATTTTAGACAATCCACTGACTTTTAGTAATCCAGCCTATCCTTGTAGCTTTGAACAAGGCCATCCTAATCCCTCCAGGCCTGCTCTAAGCATGCCTCAAGCTCTGTCTCCACCTTATTTGTTAGGAGTTAACCTTTTCTGGAATGCTGCTTTAATTGACTTTTCTTTTGTTGGGTTATACCACACATCCACAAAATTAGACCTTATAAAAAGCAAAAATCTTCATCTTGTTGAAAGTTTGACCTTTGTCACCACAGAAAACTTTAACTACTTCTGTGTATCTTCCTTCTTATACCTATAAATGCAGATGATAGTTATAGCTCCAGGATGCAGAAATATGCAAATATTTTTGATGTTTTACAGTTCAGTAAAAGCTCCTTTCTCTCTCTCTTTTTCTTTAGAACACATTCATAATATTAACTTTAATATAGGATAAGTGACCTCTTTTGGATACCAGATTATTAAGAACACTCAAAGAATTAAGATTAAAAGTATTGATTGGCTTTTCTGGGAATTGTGGATGCTTGTTAAAACCAGAATTTGGTGAAAGGAATAGTGCCCCAAAGTAATCACAATAAAGGGATGAAATGAAAAGCTGAGTTATAGCAGGGTAATGGTATCAGCTCACAAACACGTGTGTAAGAAAAGTAAATTGTATAATTTTTCTGTAATTGAAATTAATATTCATTTTGAAAATTGTTACACGGAGTGGCTGAAACATCACCTCAGTCAGTTCAGGATTTCACCACCACTACCTTTCCCTAAGCTTGTGGCTGGTTTGCAACACCATTTACAGAATATCCACACAGCAGTGAGGAGTTTTTACATCTTCCCTGGGTTATTTTATCCAGTTCTTGTGGGAATGTGCTGAGATAGACATTGTCTGGTCCTGTTCATCAGTACTTGCAGGTTGATGCTGAACTGTCCCTCGCTTATGGTCTAGTGGGAAGGAGAAATCTTTGTTTGCCAGTTGTCCCCTCTATGAGCTATAGGCTTCCTATGAGTGGTCTTAGCCTCCTTCTGCCTGCACTTTCCCTGCAGCCAGTGCCACTACACTGGTCCTGTGCTTTACTAAACGCTAGAATCTCAGAATTTCCCTAGTTTCTTGAGTATCTTCTGAGAAAGGGAACTCAAGCCTCTGTCATTGTCCATCTTCCCTCTTCCCTTGCCCTAATCCTAGACTTGGTGGTGGGAAAAGTCAGGGCTGTATACTGTCACCCTGCTTATTTGACTTATATGCAGAGTACATCATGTGAAATGCTGGGCTGGAAGAAGCACAAGCTAGAATCAAGATTGCTGGGAGAAATAGCAATAACCTCAGATATGCAGATGACATCACCCTTATAGCAAAAAGCAAAGAGGAGCTAAAGAGCCTCTTGATGAAAGTGACAGAGGAGAGTAAAAAAGCTGGCTTAAAAACCAACATTCAAAAAACCAAGATCATGGTCTCTGGTCCCATCACTTCATGGCAAATAGATGGGAAAACAATGGAAACAGTGACAGACTTTATATTTGTGGGCTTCAAAGTCACTGCAGATGGTGACTACAGCCATGAAATTAAAAGATGCTTGCTCCTTGGAAGGAAAGTTATGACAAACCTAGACAGCATATTCAAAAGCAGAGACATTGCCGACAAAGGTCCATCTAGTCAAAGCTGTGGTTTTTCCAGTCGTCATGTATGGATGTGAGAGTTGGATGATAAAGAAAGCTGAGCACTGAAGAATTGATGCTTTTGAACTGTAGTGTTGGAGAAGACTCTTGAGAGTCCCTTGGACTGCAAGGAGATCCAACCAGTCTGTCCTAAAGGAGATCAGCCCTGAATATTCACTGGAAGGACTGGTGCTGAAACTGAAGCTCCAGTACTTTGGCCACCTGATGTGAAGCACTGACTCATTTGAAAAGACCCTGATGCTGGGAAAGATTGAAGGTGAGAGGACGACAGAGGATAAGGTGGTTGGATGGAATCACCGACTCAATGGACATGAGTTTCAGCAAGCTCCGGGAGTTGGTGATGGACCGGGAAGCCTGGCATGCTGCAGTCCGTGGGGTTGCAAAGAGTTGGACATAACCGAGCGACTGAACTGAACTGAAAGTCAGAACACAGGACTTTACTGTAGAGACCCAGAGTCCATATTCTTTTCTTTCATTCTCTGCATTTTCAGACCTGATTTCCAAAGAGAGTCATAAATACTGCCTGTAAATGATAATATGATTGCATGCACAAAGACATTATTTACAGCATATGTGTATGTCCTGAGCTCTTTATTTAGCTACTTTTGAAGTTGTATAGGTCAGGTCCTAGCAACCCAAAAGTTTTAAATGTTGACGTTTCTTTGTTCTAAACTGCTTCAACTGCCATCTAATGGGATAATGGGTCATATGTGAACAGGAAGTATGGAAAAATGAAATTAAATCAAATTAACCAGAAAACACAAAGTTAGTGATTATAACAAAACTGGAAGAATGCATAGAATTGAAACGTAACTACTAATTCAAATCCATGAGCCAAAAATTTCAGTTGCCAAGGCTAAGAAGATAATCCAAACACTAGACAGGTGTTAATCTGTCTTTTAAAATCCATGAATCTAGAGAGATTTAAACAGGAATGAATTGAAAATGAGGTATAGTAATCAGTAGCAATGAGAGATGCCCAGAAGATGGCCTAGAATAATTTTAAAGTTCTTTATAAAGGCAGTCACTTCTTGCCTTAGACTTATGTTCAGGTCCTGTGGGTCATGGATGAGAGGCAAGTTCTTCTTCTTCTTCTTCTTTTTTTTTTTTTAACGTAGACCTGTTTTTCTCCCCAATTTTACTGAGTTGTAATTTGACATACAGCACTGTATGTGTGTAAGATGTACAACATAGTGATTTGACTTCATGAAATGATTATCATAATAAGTTTAGTGAATAGCCATCGTCTCAAATAGATAAAAAATACAAGAAAAAGAAAAAAATTTATTTCTCTTGATGAGGGGCAAATTTTGAGTGGTTAGAGGCAGAGGGTGGATAGATATTCCGGCTACTGTATCAGTCTACAAATGTCCAGTGAAGCTGACTTGGATCCAGATATGATCTATAACTGCCTGAAAGGGTTTCGTTAAACTCGGAACTTTATAATGACAGTTACAATGGACTGAGAATGACAAACCACACTGAAGAATATACTACATACAGTTTGCATTGATTATAAACTGTGACTCAGTGGTTATGAAAATGGACCTTACTGTTCAAAATGGCTTGGACTAGAATCTTGGTTTTATTACTTACAAACTTTTTCATCTTAAGGAAATTACTTTGCCCTTTGAATTTGTTTCTTTATTTGCAAAAATAGTAATAGTAGCTGCCTAATGGAGTTGTTGTCAGGATTCAAAGTTCAAATGAATGAGTTCATTTAAAATGCTTTTGTAAGTCTTCAATAAAATTTAGCTATATTTTTATTATATATGATCCTTATCATTACTGTGTGATATTTATTCACAGCATTAACTTCCAACCCTTCCCACTAGAATGGCAAAATTCTCATAGAGATTTCATTAGGAGAAATTTGTTGATTTTTTTTCCTGTCTTCTTTTCTAAGTTAATTCCCCTGATTCTGTCAGTCACTGTTTCTCTCCAGTGCTAGTTCTTCCTCCACTCTTGCTTGTGTCCAAATGGTTACTCTGCATTGTTGGAAACATCCCACTCCCCTCCAGCTTACAAAGGATGATCTCAGGTTTTCTGTCAGCACTTGTTTGGATTTCATCCTTTCAGTTGTTCTCAACATTAACTGTACTTCTGCACTTCTCTTCCTACTTAGGGCTGTCTGCATCGGTGCAGTTGCTGAAACTTACAGAAGTTGGAGGTCATTCACTCAGTAGGATTTACTGAGCTCCTGATATGTGCCAGGCACTGTGATATGTGCTGCAGCACAGCATTCCTGCCCTCTTGAAGCCTTCAGAATACAATAGGCTCTTATAAAATGCCTCTATAAAATGCCTTCAACCACTGCTCCTTCTTCCGGGGATGTCTGAGTATCCTTGGCCAGCCTCCTTGTTCTGCACATTCTCTGATATGCCGATTAGATGGGACAGATTTTTTTATTCTGCTTTGGCACTGAGGTGGGAGCAAGGAAATGTCCATTTTCTCGTAGCTGTGCTTTTTTCTGCATGGAACTCATCCATTCCATAATCTGGTGTTGCAGCATTGGTTCTTTGGCTCCAGTAGTGCTTAAGACACCTTGCTTTCATCATTTCATATTCATTTTTTTGTGAGGAGTCTAGTGGGGATTGTGATTTTTTAAGTCTGTGTATTGTGTTGAAGAACAAGGTATTTACTATAGTATGGGGTTTATTGGTAGTTCAATAAACTGGGATTATAGCTCCAATTCTTCAGCTTTTAAACCATGTATTTTGGGGTAGCACTGTTAATATCACACTCCTGTTTTCTCATCTGTGAAAGAGACTAATAATTCTTACCTTGAATGGTGCTTTAAGAAAAGAGTTGATGCGTATATAGTATCTGATGCAGTGCCTCAAAGTTATGCTGTAAAAGGAAGGTTATATTGAATTGTACAATATATCTCATCATCCTCTCATTTGTGTTCTTGATGCTAAAAAAACCTACCAGTATTTATTGACTATTTGCCATGTAATTTCTGGGCATGATTCAAAGATTAAGAGAAATATCCAGATGGCCTTATCCTTTGGGTCAGGGAAAACCGAGGAAGAAAAGAGCGGGGTGGGGGACTAGAAGAGTAAGAGAGATCATAATCAGGGACTTTTTTTTTTTTTGCTTATAGCACTTAAAAGCTGAGTCAAGTAGCTTAAAGCAATGTTCGTTTATTATAAGAATTTTGGGATATTTTAAAGGATTCAGTGTAAGAAAATATACCTGTTACTTTATGAAGAAATGGAAAGATATCAGTAGTTAAGAAAAATTTGTTCTGTCTTTTATTCCTGGTCTTATTTTTGCTTTCTCTTGTCACATGGCCTTATGCCTCTGCCTGTTTCTGAATCTGTTATCTTGCTTTCTTCTCTCTGAAATCTGGTCCATTCTGCTTCCTTATTAGTGCAGTTATACCCAAATGGCCACCCTTGTTCCAGTACAATGTCTTTCTAGCTCTAGTTGACTCCCACTTATACTGGGTTTGTAGTTCCAAGTTCTCGAGTGAGAGGGTCTGATAGGGCCAGAACAAGGGTCAGATGTCCACTCTAATCCAATCAGCTCTTGGTTGCAGAAGAGTGAGGTTGTGTGATATAAACAGACGGATGAGGCAGCTCTCAGAAGAGGGCGTGAGCTGGGCAAACACAAGTGTGTTCATGACGAGCAGTGAGCTGAGTACCCGGGACAGGTTTAATTCAGAGTGTGGTTGCTGAGAAACCATTTGGAAAAACAGCTCATGGCAGAGGTTCCAAACGGTGTGTGTGTGAGAGAGAGGAAAAGAAAGAGAGAATACTGAATTCCCATTATAGAAACCAGTCCTAAATGGGAAAGAAACTAATCTTCCAGATACCAAAAATGGGTGTAAGAACAGCAGGTTATCCTTGGGCTGGAGGATGGAAATTGTTTAGACTGTCCAGAAAACTGGAAACCGGAGGAGGACGGTACTTAGAGGAAAAGCCCTCTGAAGGGGTGTGTGTGAGAGAGAGAGAGACAGAGACAGAGGGCAGAGACAGAGGCTCTTAATAATTTCTTAGTGCAGTTTTAACTTATACATGTACCTAGAGTGGGTTTCCTGAACCTCTAAGGGGCTTAGATCATGCCAGCCCTCCAGCCTTCGCATAATAATACTTTTGTGTGAAATATTGTCTAAATGAGAGTGAATATGAGAATAAATAATAAAAACAGAAGGAAGTTAATAGAAATGAAGGAATGATGGGGGAAGGGGAGACAGAGAGAAAGGGGGAAGAGAGGAGGAGACAGGAGGGAAGCTGGGAGAAATTGTTTGGTACTTTAACCTTAGACTACACTAAGTACTGGAAAACTGCTTTAGAAACATTAGCCTTTTAAAAACATACACCCAGAAATTCTCATCCGATAACAGTTAGTTGGTTGAGTCCTTGGACTGAGCGTGCATGTTGTTCAGAAATGGAAGAAAGGTACTATGAGAGAAGAGTCAGAAGAGAAAAGTTTAGGTCCAGGGCTATAGTTTTCTCCTAGAAAAATGTTGCTCCTTTTTTTTTTTTTTTTAAAGTTTTGGTTAAATGTTAACACTGTGTTGAAACTCTTAACAATAGATGAATTTGGGGTCAAACTCTAAAGTGCCTGTTCCCAAGCACAATTTAAAAATATATGTATTCACAAGAAAGTGTTAGCAGTGATTATTCCTGGGGAGTAGGATTGAACTGGAGAAGGCAATGGCACCCCACTCCAGTACTCTTGCCTGGAAAATCCCATGGACGGAGGAGCCTGGTGGGCTGCAGTCTATGGGATCGCTAAGAGTGGGACACGACTGAGCGACTTCACTTTCCCTTTTCACTTTCATGCATTGGAGAAGGAAATGGCAACCCACTCCAGTGTTCTTGCCTGGAGAATCCCAGGGACGGGGGAGCCTGGTGGCCTGCCGTCTATGGGGTCGCACAGAGTCGGACACGACTGAAGTGACTTAGCAGCAGCAGCAGCAGGATTGAACTTGAGGAGGAGATAGGAAGAGGGATGTCACTTTTTATTTTTTACTCCTCTGTAGTGTCTGACTTCAAAAAATAATTTAAAGTTTTATTATAGCTAGAAGAAGACAAAAAATATTATCTATGTTAAAAACTCCATGGAAACACATTAATTGGAACAACTGTTTATTTCCAACTTCATTGGGGTATTAGGTTTTTGTATAAGTGGGTTTTGTTGTTCCTTTTTAAATTGCTGAAGTTTATCCTTCTTCAGTAGCAACACTTCAGTTATTCTGAGTGAAAATCAAAGTTACATCCTGCCCCCTTGCCTTAAAAAAGAATATTTGATGATACAGGGATATGATGATTAGGGTAGAAATTCAGACAAAAGTTTACAAAGTTCAGTAACTTGAATTTTAAGTGAATTTCTGATTTAAAATAGAAAGACAGCCCAATGCACAGTTGGAATGTAAGTTGTTCTTTTAAGAGTACAGTATGTGGTTCTAGGATTCTAAAATAAGGACATGGAAAACAAAGAAAAAAAATCTGTTAAGTAATAATGACTTCTAAAGCCAACTGTTCTTAAGTATTTTAATATTAAACTGAGAAAAAGTTGATGCTATTTATTATTATAATCATGGCACTGTTACTTAAAATGGAAACCGAATCAAACCCAACATGTTGCCTAGCAACCATGAGAAACAAACATTTTACTTTGTTTCTTAAGTAACTGACATTAAAATGCTACCAAAGATTCCTAAAAATACCTGCCTCTGAGTTCAGTTCTCCGTTAATCTTTTTAGTTCTCAAACACACTTTTTTTCCCATTAGGCCATGTGACATTAAAATTCCTAAACTGCAGTTTAGTAGTTATACCAATTATTTATCAACTTCTTTTCTTTTTAGATCTTCAAATAATTTTAAATTGCTTTCAATGTTAGTGCTCTAAGATAACAAATCAAATATCTACAAACATGGATTACTTAGGAAAACTTTTCTTTTGGCTTAGAACTTAATGGTAAGGGAGATGGCATCCAGCTGAAAAGTTTTGGTTCTTGAGATAATGTTGAACAAAATAGTTTGCAGTTGTCTTTTACAAATGAATTTCCACTAACCGAATTCTCATTCTACAGATACATGTTTCATGCAGGAGCGGGTAGTTGCTCCATCACTTGTGCTGTGTTATCAGAGCAGGATTATAAGATGTTATGTCTTCGAGATCAGGGCCTTGTCTAAATAGAAAATCTAGAAATCACCTAAACAAAGAGACAGCTATGTGACTCAGAGGAGAGTGAGTTTATACTTCTGCTATGAGAAATATCCGCAAGTCATTGCATTTTGAAAATATATTTTTAAAATATTGAATATTTAACAAGTTATCTTTTGTCTCATTTGCTTAGAGATAAATGGAGATAAATCAGGTGGAGAAGACATATTCTAACATGGTTAGAAAGATAACTACTGTTTAAATTTGGATAAAGAAAAATAATTTATTAAGCTTATTTATTATGTGATGAACACTCGGTGAATGCCCTATATTTAATCCTCATAACTACACTTGAAGTAGGTGGCTAGAGTTACTCATTTTAAATATGTAGAATGAATGGCTAGGAAATTTAGGTATTTTGCCCAAGGCCACACATGAAAAGTGGCAGAACCAGTTTCATACCTAAGCCTGTCTTGGTTCCAAAGGTCTAGTTCATGACCATGAGGGCACATTTAAGTCCTCTTTTACTATTCAGTATTAGCCAGTTTGTCTATACTAGTAGGTTTGCATTCTGTTTTCAAATTTTTTTAAGATTGTCAGATAGTCAACAGATTAATAAATTACTGAAAACTAGACTATTTGTTTTTGCTTTATTTAATTGAGTTAAAGGTTTACTCAGTAAATCTTATAATAAAGCAAAGAGTTCTTATGTGTATGGGCTATATACCAGCTCACCTTAATTTCCTGCTGTGTTTTATATAATTTTATTTTCCTAGAGCTTAGCTCAGAGCCTTAAATATAAGTGCCCAATGAAAAATTGTTGAACAAGAGAATCTAGTTTATATTTAGATCTTAAGTGTGATTTTTTTTTTTATAGCTGTTGTCTTGTGTGTGTTGACTATGGCAAACTATGAATCACAATAATAGTAACACATCTGTTTTGCTTGGTAGGTGTAAGACTATGTTAAGTGTTATAAATATGTTAACTCATCTAATCTTTGCACTAATCTTCTGAGATTACTAGTACCCCTATTTTACAGATGAGGAAACTGAGGCAGAGAGCAATTAAGAAATTTGCCAACATCGTACAGCTTGTCAGTAGTGAAACCAGGCTTTGGACTCAGGTTGTCTGGCTTCAGAGTATGGTCTCAATAGCAGTAAGAGAAGAATTGAGTAGTACCAGCTTAACTGTAATCAAAGCTATAGTTTTTCCAGTAGTCATGTACGGATGTGAAGTTGGACCATAAAGAAGGCTGAATGCTAAAGAACTGATACTTGCAAATTGTGGTGCTGGAGAAGACTCTTGAGAGTCCCAGAGAGGACTGCAAGATCAAACTGGTTAATCCCAAAGAAAATCAACCCTGAATATTCATTGGAAGGACTGATGCTGAAACTCCAATACTTGGGCCACCTGATGTGAAGAGCCACCTCATTGGAAAAGACCCTGATGCTTGGAAAGATTGAAGGCTAAATGAGAAGGGGGCGGCAGAGGATGAGATGTTTAGATAGCATCACTGACTCAATGGACATGAATTTGAGCAATCTCTGAGAGATAGTGAGAACAGAGGAGCCTGCAGTCCATAGGGTCACAGATCAGACATGACTTTGTAACTGAACAACAAAGCTTACCTGGAAAACATCAAATTGCCTTTTCCTTCTTTTTTCCCTTCATCTGCCTTCATATTGTGCCACAATTAATCCACTTCTTTCACTCTCACCCCACTTCTTTCGGTCACTCCCCCAAATTACACTTAGGATGGACAAATTATTTATCATTATAGACAAGAATACTCTTGAGAGTACAGTTCAATTCAGTTCAGTTGCTCAGTCCTGTCCAACTCTTTGTGACCCTATGGACTACATCACACCAGGCCTCCCTGTCCAACACCAACTCCCGGAGTTCACTCAAACTCATGACCATTGAGTTGGTGATGCCATCCAACCATCTCATCCCTTGTCATCCCCTTCTCCTGCCTTCAATCTTTCCCAACATCAGGGTCTTTTCAATGAGTCATTTCTTTGCATCAGGTGGCCAAAGTTTTGGAGCTTCAGCTTTAGCATCAGTGCTTCCAATGAATATTCAGGACTGATTTCTTTTAGGATGGACTGGTTGGATCTCCTTGCAGTCCAAGGGACTCTCAAGAGTCTTCTCCAACACCACAGTTCAAAAGCATCAATTCTTCAGCGCTCAGGTTTCTTCACAGTCCAACTCTCACCTCCATACATGACTACTGGAAAAACCATAGCTATGACTAGATGGACCTTTGTTGGCAAAGTAATGTCTTTGCTTTTTAATATGTTGTCTAGGTTGGTCATAACTTTTCTTTTGAGGAGCAAGCGTCTTTTAATTTCATGGCTGCAGTCGCCATCTGCAATGATTTTGGAGCCCCCAAATGTAAAGTCTGTCACTGTTTCCATTGTTTCCCCATCTATTTGCCATGAACTGATGTGACCAGATGCCATGATCTTAGTTTTCTAAATGTTCAGATATAAGCCAATTTTTTCACTCTCCTCTTTCACTTTCATCAAGAGGCTCTTTAGTTCTTCTTTGCTTTCTGCCTATAAGGGTGGTGTCATCTGCATATTTGAGGTTATTGACATTTCTCCTGGCAATCTTAATTCCAGCTTATGCTTCACCCAATCTAGCATTTCTCATGAGGTACTCTGTATATAAGTTAAATAAGCAGGGTGACAATATACAGCCTTGACTTAATCCTTTCCTGATTTGAAAGCAGGCTGTTGTTCCAAGTCTGGTTCTTACTGTTGCTTCTTGACCTCCATACAGATTTCTCAGGAGGCAGGTAAGGTGCTCTGATATTCCCATCTCTTTAAGAATTTTCCACAGTTTCTGGTGACCCACACAGTCAAAGGCTTTGGCATATCCAGTAAAGTAGAAGTAGATGTTTTTCTGGAACTTTTTTGCTTTTTCGATGTTCCAGCAGATGTTGGCAATTTGATCTCTGGTTCCTCTACCTTTTCTAAATCCAGCTTGAATATCTGTAAGTTCACGGTTCATGTACTGTTGAAGCTTGGAGAATTTTAAGGATTACTTTGCAAGCATGTGAGATGGGTGCAACTGTGCGGTAGTTTGAGCATTCTTTGGCATTGCCTTTCTTTGGGATAGGAATGAAACCTGAAATTTTCCAGTCCTGTTGCCACAGCTGTTTCCCAAATTTGCTGGCATATTGAGTGCTGCACTTTCACAGCATCATCCTTCAGGATTTGAAATAGCTCAGCTGGAATTCCATCACCTCCACTAGCTTTGGTTGTAGTGGAGTCCCACTTGACTTGGCATTCCAGGATTTCTGGCTCTAGGTGAGTGATCACATCATCATGATTATCTGGGTCGTGAAGATTTTTTTTTGTATAGTTCTTCTATGTATTCTTGCCACCTCTTTTTAATATCTTCTGCTTCTGTTAGGGCCATACAATTTCTGTCCTTTATTGAGCCCATCTTTGCATGAAAAGTTCTCTTGATAGCTCTAAGTTTCTTGAAGAGATCTCTAGTCTTTCCCATTCTATTGTTTTCCTCTGTTTCTTTGCACTGATCATTGAGGAAGGCTTTCTTATCCCTCCATGCTATTCTTTGAAACTCTGCATTCAAATGGGTATCTTTCCTTTTCTCCTTTGTCTTTGCTTCTCTTCTTTTCATAGCTGTTTGTAAGGCATCCTCAGACAACCATTTTGCCTTTTTGCATTTCTTTTTCTTGGGGATGGTCTTCGTCACTGCCTCCTGTACAGTGTATGGACTTACATCCATAGTTCTTCAGGCACTATCAGATCTAATCCCTTGAATCTATTTGTCACTTCCATTCTATAGTCATAAGGGATTTGATTTAGGGCATACCTGAATGGTCTTGTAGTTTTCCCTACTTTCTTCAACTTAAGTCTTAATTTGCAAATAAGGAGTTCAGGATCTGAGCCACAGTCAGCTCCCAGTCTTGTTTTTGCTGACTGTATAGAGCTTCTCCATCTTTGGCTGCAAAGAATATAATCAATCTGATTTCAGTGTTGACCATCTGGTGATGTCCATGTGTAGAGTCTTCTCTTGTGTTGTTGGAAGAGGGTGTTTTCTATGACCACTGCGTTCTCTTGGCAAAACTCTATTAGTCTTTGCCCTGCTTCATTCCGCATTCCAAGGCCAAATTTGCCTGTTACTCCAGGTGTTTCCTGACTTCCTACTTTTACATTACAGTCCCCTATAATGAAAAGGACATCTTTTTTGGGTGTTAGTTCTAAAAGGTCTTGTAGGTCTTCATAGAACCATTCAACTTCAGCTTCTTCAGCATTTCTGGTTGGGGCATAGACTTGGATTACCATGATATTGAATGGTTTGCCTTGGAAATGAACAGAGATCATTCTGTCATTTTTGAATTTGCATCCAAGTATTGCATTTCGGACTCTTTTGTTGACCATGATGGCTACTCCATTTTTTCTAAGGGATTCCTGCCCACAGTAGTTAAATTTGAGTTAAATTCACCCATTCCAGTCCATTTTAGTTCGCTGATTCCTAAAATGTGGATGTTCACTCTTACCATCTCCTGTTTGACCACTTCCAATTTTCCTTGATTCTTTGACCTAATATTCCAGGTTCCTGTGCAATATTGCTCTTTACAGCATCAAACTTTACTTCCATCACCAGTCAGATTCACAGCTGGGTGTTGCTTTTGCTTTGACTCCGTCTCTTCATTCTTTGTGGAGTTAGTTCTCCACTGATCTCCAGTAGTATATTGGACACCTACCAACCTGGGGAGTTCATCTTCAGTGTCCTTTTTGTCTTTTCATACTGTGCATGGGGTTCTCAAGGCAAGAATACTGAAGTGGTTTGCCATTCCTTCTCCAGTGGACCATGCTTTGTCAGAACTCTCCACCATGACCCATCTGTCTTGGATGGCCCTACACGGTATGGCTCATAGTTTCATTGAGTTAGACAAGGCTGGCACCCCACTCTAGTACTCTTGTCCGGAAAATCCCATGGGTGGAAGAGCCTGGTGGGCTGCAGTCCATGAGGTCGCAAAGAGTTGGCTTCACTTTCACTTTTCACTTTCCTGCATTGGAGAAGGAAATGGCAACCCACTCCAGTGTTCTTGCCTGGAGAATCCCAGGGATGGGGGAGCCTGGTGGCCTGCCGTCTGTCTATGGGGTTGCATAGAGTCGGACATGACTGAAGGGATTTAGCAGCAACACTGGAGCAGCAGTTGTGCGGCACTGGAGCAACTGTGAGGAGATACCCCACGTCCAAGGGCAGAAAAGCCCCAGCAAAATGGTAGGAGAGGTGAAATTGTGTTTAGAATCAAACTCTATACCTGCCAGAGATGCTCAGAGAGCTCAAACATACCTTGTGCGTACCAGAACCCAGAGACCCCACAGAGACTGAGCCAGAACTATGTTTGGGTGTCTCCTGTGGGGTACAGGTCAGCAGTGGACTGCTGTGGGTGCAGGGGCTCTGGGTGCAGCAGACCTGGGTGTGGCATAAGCCCTCTTGGAGGAGGTCACCATTATCCCCACCATAGAGCTGCCCGAACTTACACAGGACTGGGGAAACAGACTCTTGGAGGGCACAAACAGAACCTTGTGCACCAGGACCCAGGAGAAAGGGGCAGTGACCCCACAAGAGACTGACCCGGACTTACCCAGGAGTGTCCAGAGTCTCCGGTAGAGGGGTGGGTTGACGGTGGCCTGCTGCAGGCTTGGGGGCACTGAGTGCAGCAGTGCCTGCAGTGGGACCTTTGGAAGGAGGTCACCATTATCTTCATTACTTCCACCATGGTTTGGCCTCAGGTCAAACAACAGGGAGGGAACATACCCCCACCCATCAAACAGAAAATTGGGTTAAAGATTTACTGAGCGAGGCCCCGCCCATCAGAACAAGACCCAGTTTCCTCCTCAGTCAGTCTCTCCCATCAGGAAGCTGCCATAAGCCTCTTATCCTTCTTTGAGAATAAAAGGTGGTCCTAATTGGATGGAATGCCAGGACAAAAAGCATAAGCACAGACTACCCTGGAAACCACTGTTTCCACATCTATTTCCCATGAAGTGATGGGACCGGATGCCATGATCTTCGTTTTCTGAATGTTGAGCTTTAAACCAACTTTTTCGCTTTCCTCTTTCACTTTCATCAAGAGGCTTTTCAGTTCCTCTTCAATTTCTGCCATAAGGGTGGTGTCATCTGCATATCTGAGGTTATTGATATTTCTCCCAGCAATGTTGATTCCAGCTTGTGTTTCTTCCAGTCCAGCGTTTCTCATGATGTACTCTGCATAAAAGTTAAATAAGCAGGGTGACAATATACAGCCTGGATGTATTCCTGTTCCTATTTGGAACCAGTCTGTTGTTCACATTATGGTTTATCACAAGATATTTAATACAGTTCCATGTGCTATACCTGTCTCTTATACACATCTCAGCGTTTCTCATGATGTACTCTGCATAAAAGTTAAATAAGCAGGGTGACAATATACAGCCTGGATGTATTCCTGTTCCTATTTGGAACCAGTCTGTTGTTCCATGTCCAGTTCTAACTGTTGCTTCCTGACCTGCATACAGATTTCTCAAGAGGCGGGTTAGGTGGTCTGGTATTCCCCCCATCTCTTTCAGCAGTGGAAACAGTGTCAGACTTTATTCTTTTGGGCTCCAAAATCACTGCAGATGGTGGCTGCAGCCATGAAATTAAGACGCTTACTCCTTGGAAGAAAAGTTATGACCAACCTAAATAGCATTTTCAAAAGCAGAGACATTACTTTGCCGACTAAGTTCCGTCTAGTCAAGGCTATGGTTTTTCCTGTGGTCATGCATGGATATGAGAGTTGGACTGTGAAGAAGGCTGAGCGCCAAAGAATTGATGCTTTTGAGCTGTGGTGTTGGAGAAGACTCTTGAGAGTCCTTTGGACTGAAAGGAGATCCAACCAGTCCATTCTGAAAGAGATCAACCCTGGGATTTCTTTGGAAGGAATGATGCTAAAGTTGAAACTCCAGTACTTTGGCCACCTCATGAGAAGAGTTGACTCATTGGAAAAGACTCTGATGCTGGGAGGGATTGGGGGCAGGAGGAGAAGGGGACGACCGAGGATGAGATTGCTGGATGGCATCACGGACTTGAATGTGAGTCTGAGTGAACTCCGGGAGATGGTGATGGACAGGGAGGCCTGGCATGCTGCGAGTCATGGGGTCGCAAAGAGTCGGACACGACTGAGCGACTGAACTGAACTGAACCCTGGAAACCATGATTTTGGGTCTCCCTGTTGTTATTTGGAGTTTCCTGAAGTAAGCATAATGAAATAGATGTACAAACTTTGCCAGCCCATATTACAGGATATTAAGCTGTTTCCAATAATTAACTTTTTTTTTTAAGCTGCAGTGTATAATATTATGTTTTCATGTTTCAAATCTATGTGTGAGTAAATCTATAGGGTAATTTTTGCTGGGCTAAAGGTTATATATACTTGTAGCTTTGATAGACATTGCTGTAATTCACTCCAAAAAGGTTTTACCAATACATATTTCTATCAACAGTCGTGAAAGTGCCAGATCCCAAATACTTGCCAACAGACTTCATAAAACTAGAGCTTTGCCTAAGTGATAGGTGAAAAATGACATTTCAGTGTGAAATATATTTGCATTTCTCATTTTTATTTCCTTTTTATAAACTATTTGTACTCTTTTCCTATTTTGCTTTTTCTATTGGGTGGATGGCTTTGCTATTTGACTTGTGTGAGCTCTTAGTAACATTGGTTGAAATGTATTTTCCAAGTCCATTATTTGTGTTTTCATTGTGCTCATGATAAATTTTGCTATGCTGAAAGTTTTTCTTTCTTATAATTGTATTTATTTGTATTATGTGTTTAGCTTTTTATTCAGACTTAGGAAGTCTCTTAAAATCTAAGTTTGTATTAAAAAAAAAAACCCAACATGGTTTCTTTAACTTTTATAGTTATTTGTTACATTTCTATAATTTATCCACCTGAAATTTAGTTTGTTTAAAGGGGCTAACAAATAGAATGAACTTAATTTTCAGAATACTACCTAGTTTTCCAGCACTATTTGTTAATCCATCTTTGCCCACAATTTGTAATGCTACTTGTTGTTCAGTCCCTCAGTCGTCTCTGACTTTGTGACTCCATGGACCGCAGCACAGCAGGCTTCCCTGTCATTCACCATTTCCTGGAGCTTGCTGAAACTCATGTCCATTGAGTTGATGATGCCATCCAACCATCTCATCCTTAGTTGCCCCCTTCTCCTGCCTTCAATCTTTCCCAGCATCAGGGTCTTTTCCAGTGAGTTGGGTCTTCATATCAGGTGGCCAAAGTATTGGAGTTTCAGCTTTAACATCAGTCCTTCCAAAGAATATTCAGGGTTGATTTCCTTTAGGATGGACTGGTTTGATCTCCTTGCTGTCCAAGGGACCCTCAAGACACTTCTCCAGCATCACCATTCGAAGTCATCAATTCTTCAGCACTCAGACTTTTTTATTGTTCCTCTCCACATCTGTACATGACTACTGGAAAAACCATAGCTTTGACTATATGAACCTTTATCGATTAATGTCTTTTCTTTTTAATACACTCTTTAGGTTTGTCATTGCTTTTCTTCCAAGGAGCAAGCATCTTTTAATTTCATGGCTGCAGTCACCATATGCAGTGATTTTGGAATCCAAGAAAATAGAGTCTGTCACTGTTTCCATTGTTTCCCCATCTATTTGCCATGAATTGATGGGACTGGATGTCATCATCTTTGTTTTTTAAGTGTTAAGTTTTAAGCCAGGTTTTCACTCTCCTCTTTCACCTTATCAAGAGGCTCTTTAATTCCTCTTTCCTTTCTGCTATAAAAGTCGTGTCATCTGCTTGTCTGAGGTAATTGATATTTCTTCTGGCAGTCTTGATTCCAGCTTTTACACTAAATTCTAATGTGTATTTGACCCTAATCCTGGATTTTTTGTAGTGTTTCATTGATCTCTCTGTCTACTTTTATGTAGGTAAAAGTTGTTTTAATTATCATAGCTTTATTATATATTTTAAATATCTAATAAGGCTATTTCCTCCACTTTATATATATATTTTGCAGAATTACCCTGTTCTTTTATGTCTTCTTTATATATAAACTTTGGAATTAGCTTGTCTAGTTGTGTGGATACATAAAATTTTTCTCCTATTGAATGGTTTACAAATACACACACAGACATACCAAACCCAAACTCACACATAAAACAAATAAGTTCTCTCCTACCAAAAAACATAGTTACTGTTACAGTTATTAGAGTATATATGTTTATACACATCATACACACATGTTATTTTATGAACTCAACCATAAGGATAAACAAAAGTATATAAGAATTCAGTATCAAAATATCACACATATATTACTATTTGCACATTTCTTTAAGCAATCACAGGGCTTTTCTTCCATTATAATTAGGCTGTGAATTTTCTCCAGTTTTCTAAGAAGAATAGTTTTTCAGGGTGAAGTCAAGAGAATGTCAATTTAAATTTATTTTCCTGTCTTTTCTATCTTCTCTCCTTCAGCGCTGTCAAGATTTGTCAGTGACATCAACTGGTACATTCCAACTTTTTTTTAGAAAACTGAAGAAGTGGGGGAAACAGAATTACCCAAAAATGCATTTTCCATACTCTTTGGTCCTTTTAATCCCAGAGAAAAATTTAGAGAAGTGTTTCTTTCTGTAGTATAATTTTATTGGATTCACTCAATTTACTCATATTTATTTAAGTATTCATTTGTATTTGCTCCATTGATTTTATGATTTTTAAAAGAGAAAGAAATGTTTTTGCTTTTAGTAACTACCATATTTTATCTCACATGATTCCATAGTCATCATTGTGGAATACAAACAGAGCTTTGTGTTAGACCTCACGGCTCCCTTCTAACCCACAGCTATCCTGCTTACTAACACCATGTGGCCATCTCTTCAGTCATCCGTGCTGGATTCACATGGCTCATTTAAGAATTTTTTTGCTTTTGCTTTTCTTGGTAACTGTACCAGCATGGCTTCCAGAAGGAGAGGTGTTGACACATAAGTGATGTGTCTAACAGCTAGTAGTCTTTTTCCCCCCCTGAAGTTGGCTTTGTTTGATTTCTCCCTTAAATGAGGTTTTTAGAATATATGAAGAAAATCTCTTTGGTAAGAAAAAACAAAATTTCAAAAAAGAGTTTTTCTCATCACTATCCAACATCTTTGTGATGATTTTGTTCCTGAAGATAACTTTAGAAAGTCATCTCTGGACCATGAGAACACAAATTTGTCCTGATTCTTGACAGCTTTCAGTATTCTAGATGAGGACTTCTCTAAACAAGTAGCTTAATGTGATGATTATGAAGGTTTGGGAATTCCATGCTGGATGTGTGAGGAGAAAAGTGTCACTGTTTTAGGAGGTCAACGTTACTACTTAGACTGAATGTTCACTGATGTCTTGCAAAAGAAGCATTAATTGTGCAATAGCTAGGGAAGCAATTAAGATATGTGTGTGTATGTGTGTGTGTGTTTAGCCAAATACTGCTAGGGTATTAAGGTAGGCTTGGAAGTCAGACAGACTTGGATGGGAACTCTGGCTATACAACATATAAGGGTCATGAGCTTGGGCATACTGCTTAATCTCTCTAGACCTCAGCATCTTCAATCATTTTAATGGTGTGTGTGTGTGTGTGTGTGTGTGTGTGTGTGTAAATGCTGACTTTGTTGAATTAGCTAAGATATATAAAAACACCAAACCAAGTGGTTAAAAAATAATAGATATTATTTTAAGTTTAAAAACTGCCTCTAGTAAGAGTGTAATATAAATATTAAAAAGCCAGAGTCACTTCTATGTGGAATCTAAACAAACTGAACTTGTAAAGACAGAGGGTAGAATGGAGGTCAGCAGGGCTAGGGGTTGGGGAAATGGGGGGATGTTGTTCAAGGGTATAAACTTGCAACTAGTAGATAAATAAGTTCTGGAAATCTAGTGTGCAACACAGTGATAATAGTCATCAATACTGTATTATGAAAGTCAAAGCTGCTAAGAGACTAGATCTTAATTGTTTTTAATGCAAAAAAGAAATGATAATTAAGTGACATGATAAAGATGTTAGCTAACACTACAGTAGCGATTGTACTGCAATAAACAAATGCACCAAACAAAAAAAAAAAGATTAGTTGATAAGAACTAAAATAAGTCTACAAACTGAAATTTATATAACTGACTATATAGTCTCACTCTTTTTGTAATTAGCAGAGTACTCCTGGTTTCACTTCTTACTGGCTTTGTTGCCTCGTGTTAGTCATTCAGTCATGTCTGACTCTTTGTGACCCATGAAATATAGACCATCAGTCTCCTCTGTCCATGGAATCAGCCATTCCCTATAGTGAGTGCTATGTGTGTTAATATTGTAATTACCTATTCAGCTGTAAAGGAAATGAAATAGAATTTGTATCATGATGCCTTCTTCATAACACTTGCTAAGTAAGTCACTTCAGTCGTGTCTGACTCTTCGCGACCGTGTGGACTGTAGCCCACCAGGCCCTCTGTCCGTGGGATTCTCCAGGCAAGAATACTGGAGTGGGTTGCCTGCCCTTCTCCAGGGGATCTTCCCAACCCAGGGATTGAACCCATGTCTCTTATGTCTCCTGCACTGGTGGGCGGGTTCTTTACCACTAAGTCCCACCTGGGAAGTCCTCCTCACAATGAATAGTCAGTAAATATTAGTTGCTGTGGCTGTCACTGTTTGGGTCTAGTTCTAGCTCTACATTAGTCCTTGGCATACCACAGTCAGATTAATTTGGTGCAAGTAACGCTTTTGTCATGTTTTACTCACGCTAAACTCTCTCAGTGATTGCCTACCCTTGTAATAGTGATTCTCCTTAGACTACCTCTAACCTACTCCTTTTAATTTATTCCCCAGGAATGTGTCACATGATCACTTCACCTAGTTAAAAGATTTTCTCCTCATTCATTGTTCGTCAAGAACTGTGACTAGTCTGAAATTTTACCTTACTTAGAAACTAGCAAATCAGCCTGCCACAGTTTCAGGGAAGAAGACTTGAAATTCCTGGGTCATTACTCACAGCTCAGCAATCAGCATGAGCCTCTTGTTTGCATCCATTATTCTTACTCCCTGAATCCCAGTGGGGAGGGGGAGCGGAGGAGGGGAAGGCAGAGGAGCCCGGTCCGAGCTCTTCTTGCAGTGAGCTTGTGCCATAGCTGAGGAAGTACAAGCTCAGTATGTCTGATATCCTTTGGAACTCAATAAATAGTAGTTTCAGAGAGCTTAGTTGCAATGTAGAATCTGAAACAGTATTTGTTACTATATTGTATTAAAATTATTTCCATCTTTGAGCAAATGTTTTACCCATGTATAATTGAGTGACGTATTGATCTTTTGAAAAATATTGATCTTCTAGGTTACATCAGTCTCCTAATACTGACACATTTCCATATACAGAATAAAAGATTACCTTTGTTCATATCATTTTTACCAGTAACAGAAAAAAAAATCTTTAAATATTGGGAAACAGTGAGGCTCACGGAATCAGATGTAAGATTTCCAAAATTTCATTTTTCCTAATATCCTAATTAAGGTGACTTATATGCTTTTCTAATATTCATGAAAAAAGTGTTTTAGATATTCAACTTGAAACTCAAGGATTCACATAATTGCTTTTCTTTGAGACAAGCATTGTTTCAATATGTCAGAAGTACTTTATATGTACTTTTAAGTTAATCCCACAGCATATTTAAGATTTTGAATATCCCACAGCATATTTAAGATTTTGAAAAATCAGTACCTTTTGATGGAGCAGTAATGCAGTAACATTCTAGTAGAGCTGCCGCCACTGACTGACTTGTGTTGTTTTCAGCATTGTATCACTGTTGTTTTTTGCACCGTTGGTACAAATGTCAACACAGTGAAAATAGCAAATAACATCTTAGTATTTTTATGAATATAATTTTGACCTTGTGGACACCTGGAAAGGGTTTCTGCACTCCCCAATGATCTTGGATCATTTGTGAGAACTGCTGAGGTAGGGAGACCTGTTAGGAGGCTGTGACAACAGGAACTTGAAACAGAGTTGAACCCAGAATGTAAAGCATGAAAGAAAAGTGATTTGAGAAATGGAGCACACTGATTCTAAGTCGTCTGTGAAAAGTTCAGGTAGAGATTTCTGGTAGCTTTTAGAAAACATGAGTCTGAATAGAAAATCTGGTTTAATGATCTGTAAAATGGAGATGTCCACACATAGATTGAAGTCATGGGATTGTGACTATCATAGTGGTTTAAGGCATAGGCTGCTTTATTTTAAATTATAGTTCTGCCACTTTCTTTTTTTTAACTTATTTTTAATATAGTTGAATTGCAGTGTTGTACTAATTAAATAGCAAAGTGACCGAGTTATATACATGCATTTATGCATATACATTCTTTTTCATATTCTTTTCCATTATGGTTTATCACAAGATATTTAATACAGTTCCATGTGCTATACAGTAGGACCTTATTGTCTATCCACTCTATTTATATCAGTTTGCATCTGTTAATCCTAAACAGATTAACCACTTCTACCCTCTCCCAGGCTTCCCTGATAGCTCAGTTAGTAAAGAATCTGCTTGCAATGTGGGAGACATGGGTTCCATCCCTGGGTTGGAAAGATCCCCTGGAGAAGGGAAAGGCTGCCCACTCCAGTGTTCTGACCTGGAGAATTCCATGGACTGTATAGTCCATGGGGTCACAAAGAGCTGGACACGTCTGAGCGACTTTCACTTTCACTTTTCCTACCCTCTCCGACCCCGCTTTCCCTTTGGCAACCATCAGTCTACTCTATTTCCCCAATTTTTGTTTCTGTTTCATATATAGGTTCACTTGTGACATATTTGAGACTCCATATGTAAGTGATATCATGAGCTGTTTGTCTGTCTTTCAGACTTAGTATGGTAATCTCTAGGTGAATCCATGTTGCCTCAGATGCTATTATTTTGTTCTTTTTATGGCTAATTAGTATACCATTGTATGTATGTATGACATCTGTGTCCATCCATCTGTCGATGGTTATATAGGTTGTTTCCATATCTTGGCTATTGTGAGTAGTGCTACTATGATCATAGGGGTGCGTGTATCATTTTTAAAATAATTTTTTGATGTGAACCATTTTGAAAGTCTTTACTGAATCTGTTACAAAATTGCTTCTGTTTTATGTTATGATGTTTGGCTGTGAGACATGTAGGACCTTAGCCCTTCAGCCAGGGATTGAACCCCCAACCCCCTGCATTGGAAGGTGAAGTCTTAACCATTGGAACGCCAGGGAAGTCCCTATCTTTTTGAATTACAGTTTTATTTTTATATATGCCCAAGAGTGGGATTGCTGGGTCATGTGGTAATTCTATTTTTAGTTTTCTGAGGAACCTCCATACTGTTTTCCACAGTGGCTCTGCCAACTTACATTCCCACCGACAGTGGAGGAGGGTTCCCTTTTTTCATACCTTCTCCAGCATTAAAAAAAAATTATTTTATTTATTTTAATTGGAGGCTAATTACTTTACAATGTTGTAGTGGTTTTTGCCATACATTGACATGAATTGGCCGTGGGTGTCCCCCATCCTGGACCCCTCTCCCACCTCCCTCCCCATCCCATCCCTCAGGGTTGTCCCATTGCACCGGCTTTGAGTGCCCTGTTTCACAGCATTTGTTATTTGTAGACTTTTTAACGATGGCCATTCTAACGTCAGCCACTTTCTTAATCTGTCTGTTGGCATCCTCATCTAGAAAATGGATAACATAATGGTATTTACTTCAAGTGGTTGTTATGAGGATTACATATGTTAACATTTGCAAAATGCTTAGAACAGTTTGGCATATAGTAATACACACATGTATATTAATTTATATGTGAAATCCATGTGCATATAATTTTAAGAATAAATGAAATTAAAAACGGAAGTATATGAGATTGTCCTGGGAGAATACTGGGGAAGAAGAAGGCTGAGGAATGAAGGCAACTGATATTAAGAGAAAAGAAAAAAAACAAGAAGCCAATTAAAGAGACAGGGATGAGAGATGAGAGAGGCAGGGGAAAGCTCTGGAGAGCGGTTTCTTGGAAGCCCAGGAGGCGTGTGCAGCAGTGTGGATGCAGGCAGGAATGTAAACCCTGAGATGGCAGGTGCTGCATCTGCTCTCTTCTTGGCTGATTTCCCGGACTTAGCATTGTGCCTGATAGAGAGCAGGTGCCCAGTAATTATTTGGTGAATGAATATTGTTATGGAGAAGTCAGAAAAAATAAGGCCCTGAATATATTCACTTCTGATTAGCAAATATAGGTCACTTGGGGAGTTAGACCCTAAATAGTGCCAAACTAACATCAGAATCAGATGTGAAAATGTTCTTACTCTGTAGTTTAACCCTTAGAGTTATTGTCTTTTATTTATTTATCTGGCTGTGCCAGGTCTTGGTTGCAGCCTGCAAGATCTTCGTTGTGTTATGTGGGATCTAGTTCCCTGATCAGGGATCAAACCTGGGCTCCATTACAATTTTATGAAACCAGTGTGAAGTCTCAGTTTTTTAAATAAGTAGATTCTGCCCACGTTCACAGTAATATTTTTAGTCTTTTTTCCTAAATGCCAAAATCAGTCATTAGATAGAAGACCTGATCATTAACCAGGCCACTGGATGACTCAAGATTCTGTTATTTGACCTCATACTGAAAATATGAGGGCCACGCAGAGTTTGTCTGACAAGCAGCACTGCCAGCGGTCTTTCCTGCTTTTCAGTTTTACTGCACAGGAAAAAATATAATCAGATCTAAAGCACTACTTTTCCTTTTATTTGGGCCAGTGGCAGTATATCGCTCTTCACTGAGATTGATCTGGCTGTAAAAAGCTGCACATGAGAAGGTAGTTACAGCTGAATACCAGCAACACATTTTCTCGGCTGCTTAGATCAGTGGATTCCGTTTAACTTGTGTCAGATTAAATTTCCCTAATTATTACGTTAGTTTCGCCACTTCCTTGCTCAGAAATGTTCTATGCAGTGTACATTGAACTCTATTTAATCTGCCTAAGTTCCCTTTGGAACTCGCCCCTGAAGAAATGCTGTACTGTGGTCACACCAGGCTACATTCTTTTCTCAAACACTTCATTTCGCTACTTGTTTAACTTTTGTTAGATCTATTCTTAGAAATCTTATAGTATTTATTTTGAATGGAATAGTATATGTTATCTAATAGATTATTACTGGAACTTAGGAACACGTCATCAATTTTTGTACGTTGCTTTTTTATTCATAAACCTGGTGGCTTTTAAAAATTGTCATGCCTGAATATAGGGGCTGTTGAATTTTCTGTGGAGACAACCATATTTTCCACAAATAAAGACATGTCTCTTTCCAAATATTTTGCCAAAAATTTTTATTGACTTGTATGTTTTAGAACTTACACTACAGTGTTCAGTAGAAGCAGTGATAACTGGCAGCCCTGTCTTTTTTGCTGACATTTAAAAGAATGCTTCTCAAATTTCATCATTAAGCTACGTGATGAGTAAATGTATATGTGAGTCAGCATTCCAGATGTTTGTGAGATAGGGCTCTTGACCAATCTGCCTGGGTTTTGTTCTAGCTCTGTCACTTATGGCAGTGTTCATTTCAGTCACTCAGTCATGTCCGACTCTTTGTGACCCCATGGACTGCAGCACACCAGGCTTCTCTGTCCATCACCAACTCCCAGAGCTTGCTCAAACTCACGTCCATTGGGTCGGTGATGCCATCCAACCATCTCATCTTCTGTTGTCCCCTTCTTCTCCCACCTTCAGTCTTTCCCAGCATCAGGGTCTTTTCAAATGAGTCAACACTTTGCATCAGGTGGCCAAAGTATTGGAGCTTCAGCTTCAGCATCAGTCCTTCCAATGAACGCCCAGGACTGATCTCCTTTAGGATGAACTGTTTGGATCTCCTTGCAGTCCAAGGGACTCTTAAGAGTCTTCTCCAACATCACAGTTCAAAAGCATCACTTCTTCAGCACTCAGCTTTCTTTATAGTCCACCTCTCACATCCTTACATGACTACTGGATAAACCATAGCTTTCACTAGACAGACCTTTGTTGATACAGTAATATCTCTGCTTTTTAATATACTATCTAGGTTGGTCACAGCTTTTCTTCCAAGGAGCAAGCATCTTTTAATTTCTTGGCCACAGTCACCATCAGCAGTGATTTTGGAGCCCCCCAAAATAAAGTCTCTCACTGTTTCCATTGTTTGCCCATTTATTTGCCATGAATGATGGGACCAGATGCCATGACCTTAGTTTTCTGAATGCTGAGTTTTAAGCCAGTTTTTTAACTCTCCTCTTTCACTTTCAACAAGAGGCTCTTTAGTTCTTTTCTTTCTGCCATAACCTCAGATATCAATATCTAATTGATGTTTCTCCTGGCAATCTTGGTTCCAGCTTGTGCTTTATCCAGCACGGCATTTTGCATGATATATTCTGCATATAAGTTAAATAAGCAGGGTGACAATAAACAGCCTTAATATGCTCCTTTCCCAATTTGGAACTAGTCTGTTGTTCCATGTCTGGTTCTAACTGTTGCTTCTTTACTTGCATACAGATTTCTCAGGAGGCTTGTAATGTGGTCTGGTATTCCCATCTCTTTAAGAATTTTCTACAGTTTGTTGTGATCCACACAGTCAAAGGCTTTGGCATATTCAAAAAAGCAGAAATAGATGTTTTTCTGGGACTCTCTTGCTTTTTCTGTGGTACAACAGATGTTGGCAATCTGATCTCTGGTTCCTCTGCCTTTTCTAAATCCAGGTTAACATCTGAAAGCTCACAGTTCACGTACTGTTGAAGGCTGGCTTGGAGGATTTTGAGCATTACTTTACTAGCATGTGAGGTGAGTGCAATTGTGCAGTAGTTTGAGCATTCTTTGGCATTAGCTTTCTTTGGGATTGGAATGAAAACTGACCTTTTCCAGTCCTGTGGCCACTGCTAAGTTTTCCAAACTTGCTGGCATATTGAGTGCAGCACTTTCACAGCATCACCTTTTAGGATTTGAAATAGCTCAACTGAAATTCCATCACCTCCACTAGCTTTGTTTGCAGTGATGCTTTCTAAGGCCCACTTGACTTGGCATTCCAGGATGTCTGGCTCTAGGTGAGTGATCACACCATTGATATTATCTGGGTCATGAAGATCTTTTTTGTACAGTTCTTCTGTGTATTCTTGCCACCTCTTCTTAATATCTTCTGCTTCTGTTAGGTTGTTACAGTTTCTGTCCTTTATCATACTTGTCCTTGAGTGAAATATTTCCTTGATAACTCCAGTTTTCTTAAAGAGATTTCTAGTCTTTCCCATTCTGTTGTTTTTCTCTGTTTCTTTGTATTGTTCATTAAAAAGACCTTCTTATCTCTCCTTGCTAGTCTCTGGAACTCTGCATTTAGTTGGGTTTATCTTTCCCTTTTTCCCTTGCCTTTTGCTTCTCTTCTTTCCTCAGTTATTTGAAAGCCTCCTCAGATAATCACTTTGCCTTCTTGCATTTCTTTTTCTTTGGGATGGTTTTGGTTGCTGCCTCCTGTACAGTATTTTGAAACTCTGTCCATGGGTCTTCAGGCATTCTGTCTACCAGATCTAATATCTTGAATCTATTTGTGACCTCCACTGAATAATCATAAGGGATTTAACTTAGGTCATACCTGAATGGCCTATTGGTTTTCTCTACTTTCTTCAGGTTAAGCCTGAATTCTGCAAAAAGGAGCTGATGATTCAGCCACCTGGAGTCAGCTCCAAATCTGCTTTTGCTGACTGTATAGTGATTCTCCATCTTCAGCTGCAGAGAATATAATCAGTCTGATTTTGGTATTGACCATCTGGTGATGTCCATGTGTAGATTTGTTACTTGGATTGTTGGAAAGGGTATTTACTATGAGCAGTATATTCTCTTGACAAAACTATGTTAGCCTTTTTCCTAATTCATTTTGTACTTCAAGGCAAACTTGCCTGTTATTTTGGGTGTCTCTTGACTTCCCACTTTTGTATTTCAATCCCCTATGATGGAAAGGACATCTTTTTTTTGTGTGTGTTAGTCCTAGTAGGTCTTATAGGTCTTCATAGAACTATTCAACTTAAGCTTCTTCAACATCAGTGGTTGGGGCGTAGACTTGGATTACTGTGATGTTGAATGGTTTGTCTAGCAAGCAAACCAAGATCATTCTGTCCTTTTTGAGGTTGCATCCAAGTACTGCATTTCAGACTCTTTTGTTGACTATAAGGGATATTCCATTTCTTTTAAAGGATTCTTGTGCACAGTAATAGATATAATGGTAATCTGAATTAAATTTACCTATTCCCATACAAGCAAAAAAGTTGGCTTAAAGCTCAACATTCAGAAAACAAAGATCATGGTATCTGGTCCCATCACTACATGGGAAATAGATGGGGAAACAGTGGAAACAGTGTCAGACTTTATTTTTTTGGGCTCCAAAATCACTGCAGATGGTGACTACAGCCATGAAATTAAAAGACGCTTACTCCTTGGAAGAAAAGTTATGACCAACCTAGATAGTATATTCAAAAGCAGAGACATTACTTTGCCGACTAAGGTCTGTCTAGTCAAGGCTATGGTTTTTCCTGTGGTCATGTATGGATGTGAGAGTTGGACTGTGGAGAAGGCTGAGCGCTGAAGAATTGATGCTTTTGAACTGTGGTGTTGGAGAAGACTCTTGAGAGTCCCTTGGACTGCAAGGAGATCCAACCAGTCCATTCTGAAGGAGATCAGCCCTGGGATTTCTTTGGAAGGAATGATGCTAAAGCTGAAACTCCAGTACTTTGGCCACCTCATGCGAAGAGTTGACTCATTGGAAAAGACTCTGATGCTGGGAAGGATTGGGGGCAGGAGGAGAAGGGGATGACCGAGGATGAGATGGCTGGATGGCATCACGGACTCGATGGGTGTGAGTCTGAGTGAACTCCGGGAGATGGTGATGGACAGGGAGGCCTGGTGTGCTGCGATTCATGGGGTCACAAAGAGTCGGACATGACTGAGCGATTGAACTGAAATGATTCAGTTCAATCATTCAATTTAGTTCACTGAGTCCTAAGATGTTGATGTTCAGTCTTGTCATATCCTGCTTGACCACATCCAGTTTACCTTGACTCATGGACCTAATATTCCAGGTTCCTATGTGATATTTTTCTTACCAGCACTGGACCTATTTTCACCATCACATACATCCCCAAACTGAGCATCATTTCTGCTTTCTCCCAGCCACTGCATTCTTTCTGGTGCTGGTAGTAATTGCCCTCTGCTCCTTGCCACACTTTCTGACCAATGGGGGTGGTTATCTTTTGGTGTCATATCTTTTTGCCTTTTCATACTGTTCATGGGTTTCTCCTGGCAAGAATACTGGAGTGGATTGCCATTTCCTTCTACAGTGACCACATTTTATCAGAACTCTTCACTATGACATATCTGTCTTGGGTAGCCCTGCATGGCATGGCTCACAGCTTTATTGAGTTATATAAGCCCTTTTTGCCACAACAAGGCTGTGGTCCAAAAAGGGGAGAGCTACCATATGATCCTGCAATTCCACTCTTGGGCATATATCTGGAGAACACCATAATTCAAAAAAAATACATGCACCTCAGTGTTCACTGCAACACTATTTACAATAGTTAAGACATGGAAGCAGCGTAAATGTCCACTGAAACATGAATGGATAAAGAAGATGTGCTATTTTTTACAATGGAATATTACTTAGCCATGAAAAGAAATAATGTCATTTTTAGCAACATGGGTGAACCTAGAGATTATCATACTGAGTGAAGTAAGCCAAAGACAAATATTATATGATATTGCTTATATGCAAAATCTAAAAAAAATGATACAAATGAACTTATATATAGAAACAGGCCCACAGAAACGCAGTGATTATTTTGAATTGTACGTTAGAAATGAAGCAAGAGAGAGCCAGTAAGTTTTTATTCTATATCTTTGAGCCCCAAATTTCCAAACATACTAAACTCATTCCTTTTAGGCCAACTTCTGCCCTTGCAATTTTTTTTTCCTGATTGAAGCTTATATCTATGAATGCCCTGGAATCGAGTGATGCAGTTACAGAGTGACTAATATAATGCTAAGAATGTCATGTATCTAGTCTTCTGTCAAGGTAAGATCTTTTTAATTCAATAAAGAAATGACTCACTTGCTAAAAGACAGATTTATGGTTACAAGGGGAAAGAGGGGGAGGAAGAAATTAGGAGTTTGGGATTAACAAATACATACTACTATATATAAAGTAGATAACCAGCAAGGGCCTACTGTATAGCTCAGGGAGCTATTCTCAATTTTTTGTGATTACCTGTAAGGGAGAAGAATCTGAAAAATTAGATATATACATGTATGTATAACTGAATCACTTTGCTATACACCTAAAACTAAGATAACACTATAAATCAACAATGACTCAATAAAAATTAATTAATTAGTTAAAAAATACATAGTTCACTTCTGTTCAATACTGAACTGGAGGGTCTAGTTAGGGCAATTAGGCAAAAGAAGTAAAAGGCATCTAGTTTGGAAAGGAAGAGGTAAAATTATACCTGCACGTGATGATGTTATATACAGAAATCCTAAGGAATTTACACTAAAAAAAACTATTAGGACTAATAAGCAAATTCAGCAAGATTGCAGGATATGAGATCAATATACAAAAAGCAATTGTATTTCTAGTTATCTAGCAATTAATAATTAAAAAGGAAATAAAAAATAATTCCAGTTTTAATTGCATCAAAAATAAACCATTTATTTTTAAAATTATATAAAGAAAAAAATTAACAAAAGAAGTGTATTTGAAATCTGTTTCCCATATTGCTTTCTTTCGTGCAGTTAGAATGTGACTGCAATATTCAGAAACTTTGTTTTGTTCATTTATTTTTCTCCAGCACCTAGAGTACTGCCTAGCATGTAATACTGCTTGATAAATAGTCATTGAGTATGTAATTGTGTAGGTTAATGAAAAGGCTTGTGTCACTAGGTAATTATCATACTGGTTTGGTAGACAACATTGATAAAATCTCTAAAGTTGTTTGGTTTTGGGGCTCTGATCCACAGTGATATTGGGCATAGTACAGATACTGTTATGGGCTTCCTTAGTGGCTTAGTCGGAGAAGGCAATGGCACCCCACTCCAGTACTCTTGCCTGGAAAATCCCATGGGTGGAGGAGCCTGGTAGGCTGCAGTCCATGGGGTTGCAAAGAGTTGGACACAACTGAGCGACTTCACTTTCACTTTTCACTTTCATGCATTGGAGAAGAAAATTGCAACCCACTCCAGTGTTCTTGCCTGGAGAATCCCAGGGACGGGGTAGCCTGGTAGCCTGCCGTCTATGGGGTCGCACAGAGTCAGACACGACTGAAGCGACTTAGCAGCAGCAGCAGCAGTGGCTTAGTGGTAAAGAATCCTCCTTCCAATGCAGGAGAAACGGGTTCAATCCCAGGAAGATCGCCAGAGAAGGAAATGGCAACCTACTCCATTATTCTTGCCTTGGAAATCCCATGGACAGAGGAGCCCGGCAGTCTACAGTATATGGGATCGCAAGAGAGTTGTACACAGCTTAGTGACTAAACAACAGCAATGGATACAGTTATGGAGCTGGGGGTCTTTGAATCAGTTTCTGATCTTTTTATCCTCCTTTCTCAGACCCAACACATCCTAATAAACCACAGTCCCTAGCAGCAAGTAAGTTTTTTTTTTTTTAAGCATCCTACATGTGTATAGTTGTTCTAACCCAGCTGCAGCCTTAGGCAGGATGCCTGGATCTGGCAGTTTATCCTCCCAAGTCTTGCTCTCTGCATGACTTTCTGTTCTGTTTCTTGCCTGTGGAGATACTTATCTTGATTTTGTACCTAGCTAATGTCAGATGCTTTTATCTTTTTATGCATTTCCAATCATGGCTGATGGTCTGAAACAACAAGAGCATGGTAATTTATGAACTCACTAAAGTATCTCAATTAGAAGTCCCATGCATTTCCAAATAATGTTCAAATTATTGCCAAATTTAATACCCAGGAGACAGCACATAAAAATTCAAATTTATACTTTATCTTGAAAATTTGGAACATCTGGCAACACTCGGCTTGCTTTTCTGCATGTGACGACTGAGTAGAGATAAGTAAATATTAAGACCCTTTAACTGGTCATTACTGTACAAGTTGCCAAGTTCTCACCACTGCACATTTTCTTAAACTTGACAGAAAAATGACTTCACTCCTTTGCTTTATCTGCTTACCCCTTGTAGGTCTTTTAATTTGTGATCCATATTTTTGGTACCTGATGAGCTAAAGCATCAGATAATTTATTGAGAGGTTAAAAAACAAAAGCCGCCAAAAAGAAACGCAGTGATTATTCTGAATTGTATGTTAGAAATGAAGCAAGAGAGAGCCAATAAGTTTTTATTCTATATCTTTGAGCCCCAAATTTCCAAACATACTAAACTCACTCATTTTAGGCCAACTTCTGCCCTTACAAATTTTTTTCCTGATTGAAGCTTATGTCTGTGAATGCCCTGGAATCGAGTGGATGCAGTTACAGAGTGACTAATATAATGCTAAGAATGTCATGTATCTAGTCTTCTGTCAAGGTAAGATCTTTTTAATTCAATAAAGAAATGACTCACTTGATGATACTGATAAGCTTTTATTCCTAAATTGGACTTAGTAGTTATGAGAATCAAATTTCTCATCTATGCAAAAATCTAGGTCATCAGCTCTTTTTGTCCAGCTACCACAGATAGTCTTCCCAGAATAATCCTGGCCAGTCCCAAGTATTGTTATACTTGGTTTGGTTTGGTTTAGTTAAGTTGTGTCTGACTCTTGTGACCCCATGGACTGTAGCCTGCCAGGCTCCTCTGTCCATGGGATTCTCCAAGCAAGAATACTGGAGTGGGTTGCCATTTCCTTCTCCAAGGGATCTTCCCCACCCAAGAATTGAGCCCAGGTCTATTGCATTGCAGGCAGAGTCTTTACTGACTGAGCCACCAGGGAAGCCCAATTGTTATACTTGCTGAAGAATAAATTTCTGGTTTATACTAAGTGGTGACTTCCATCCAAAAATGTATGGATGTCCAAGACTAGCAAGGGAATGGACATGTGCCTAGTTTATATGATTTGTAGAGTTTCAGAAAAAACCTATTGCTTCCCATATTAACAGTGAGTCATGGTGCCAGAGGGACTGTATCTCTCATTTATTCAGATTGACCCAATTAAGCCAATGTGGAAGAGCAAATGCATCCTCTATGTTTGTGTCATTTGTCATCTTTAGTTAGATCTGCTCAGGTGGCCAGGACAGAGTCAGGACAGAGTCATTCAGGCAATGTCGTGTGAATAGGGATATTTTGAAAAGATGTGAGGTGATGAATAGCAATAAAGGGAGCCTCCTTAGCAGCTTTACAGAGTGTCCCGCGTGGAATCTTATTTGTCGTTGTTCAGTGTTTAGCTACTGCACCTCTAGTGATCTAATAGCATCTTTAGTAACATGGTCATTTGCCCACCCGCAGAAGTGGGCATTCATTGGTCCTTTCAAATTTTAATGCTTCAGCTTTCCTTTTTTTCTGCTTCTTTCCTTTTCTGATACAAAATCTACTGCTTTTTTTAAAAAAAATTATTGCTTCTATTTTCTTGTGATGTATTCTCTCTCTCTATCTCATATTCTCAAATCCAAAACTACTTTTGATCTTATTTGAAGTTCTAATGCTTTGTTACTCAAAAACTCTGGTCCTATTGAATACAATCTACAGATTCAATGCAATCCCTATCAAATTACCCATGGCATTTTCCCCAGAACTAGAACAAAAAATTTCACAATTAATGCAGAAACACAAAAGACTCTGAATAGCCAAAGCAATTGTGAGAAAGAAGAATGAAGCTGGAGGAATCAACCTTGCAGACTTCAGACTATACTACAAAGCTACAGTCATCAAGACAGTATGGTAATGGCACAAAAACAGAAATATAGACCAATGGAACAAGACAGAAAGTCCAGAGATAAACCCACCCAATAAAGTACTGTAAGTAATTTATTTTTGGCAAAGGAGGCAAGAATATACAATGGGGAAAAGATAGCCTCTTCAATAAGTGGTGCTTGGAAAACTGGACAGCTGTGTGTAAAAGAATAAAATTAGAACACTTCCTAACACCATCAGTTCAGTTCAGTTGCTCAGTCATGTTCGAATCTTTGTGACCCCATGGACTGCAGCACGCTAGGCCTCCCTGTCCATCAGTAACTCCCAGAGATTTCTCAAAGGCTTGTCCATTGAGTCAGTGATGCCATACAACCATCTCATCCTCTGTTGTCCCCTTCTCCTCCTGCCTTTAATCTTTCCCAGCATCAGGGTCTTTTCCAAGGAGTCAGTTCTTTGCGTCAGGTGCCCAAAGTATTGGAGCTTCAGCCTCAGCATTAGTCCTTTCAATGAATATTCAGGACTGATTTCCTTTAGGATGTACTGGTTGGATCTTCTTGCAGTCCAAGGGATTCTCAAGAATCTTCTCCAATACTACAGTTCAAAAGCATCAGTTCTTCATCACTCAGCTTTCTTTATGGCCCCAACTCTCACATCCATACATGACTACTGGAGAAACCATAGCTTTGACCAGATGGACCTTTGTTGGCAAAGTAATGTCTGCTTTTTAATATGCTGTCTAGATTGGTCATAACTTTTCTTCCAAGGAGTAAGTGTCTTTTAATTTCATGGTTTCAGTCACCATCTGCAGTGATTTTGGTACCCCCAAAAAATAAAGTCCGTCACTGTTTCCCCATCTATTTGCCATGAAGTGATGGGACGAGATGCCATGATCTTAGTTTTCTGAATGTATATTGTCACCCTGCTTATTTAACTTATATGCAGAATATATCATGCAAAATGCTGGGCTTGATGAAGCACAAGCTGGAATCAAGATTGCCAGGAGAAATATCAATAACCTCAGATATGCAGATGACACCACTCTTATGGCAGAAAGCGAAGAAGAACTAAAAAGACTCTTGATGAAAGTGAAAGAGGAGAGAGAAAATGTTGGCTTAAAACTCTACACTCAGAAAACTAAGATCATGGCACCTGGTCCCATCTTTTCATGGCAAATTGATGGGGAAACAATGGAAATAGTGAGAGACTATTTTTTGGGGCTCCAAAATCACTGCAGATGATGATTAAAGCCATGAAATGAAAAGACGCTTACTTCTTGGAAGAAAAGCTGTGACCAACCTAGATAGCATATTAAAAAGCAGAGATATTACTTTGTCAACAAAGGTCTGTCTAGTGAAAGCTATGGTTTTTCCAGTGGTCATGTATGGATGTGAGAGGTGGACTATAAAGAAAGCTGAGTGCTGAAGAACTTATGTTTTTGAACTGTGATGTTAGAGAAGACTCTTGAGAGTCCCTTGGACTGCAAGGAGATCCAGTCCATCCTAAAGGAGATCAGTCCTGAGTGTTCATTGGAAAGACTGATGCTGAAGCTGAATGAAGCTAGAGTATTTTGGCCACCTGTTGTGAAGAAATGACTCATTTGGAAAGACCCTGATGCTGGTAAAGATTGAAGGCCCGAGGAGAAGGGCACAACAGAGGATGAGATGGTTGGATGGCATCACCAACTCGATGGACACGCGTTTGAGCAATCTCCGGGAGTTGGTGAAGGACAGGGAGGCCTGGCATTCTGCAGTCCCTGAGGTGGCAAAGAGTTGGACATGACTGAGTGAACTGAATTGTAATATTCAGCCATAAAAAGGAATGCATTTGAGTCAGTTCTAATGAGGTGGATGAACCTGGAGCGTATTATACAGACTGAAGTAAGTCAGAAAGAGAAAGACTAATACTGTATATTAATGCATATGTGGAATCTAGAAAGATGATACTAATGAAATTATTTGCAGGGCAGCAATGGAGACAGTGGAGAAGGAAATGGCAGCCCACTCCAGTATTCTTGCCTGGAGAATCCCATGGACAGAGGAGCCTCGTGGGCTGCAGTCTATGGGTCACAAACAGTTGGACCCGACTAAGTGACTAACACACTCAGTGGAGACAGAGACATATAGAACAGACTTATGGACACTGGAGCGGGGAGGAAGAAGAGGGTGGGATGCATGGAGTGAGTAACATGGAAACATACATTACCATATATAAAATAAGTAGCCAATGGGAATTGACTGTACGACTCAGGGAACTCAAACCAGGGCTCTAGCAACCTAGAGGAGTGGGATGGGGAGGGTGGTAGGAGGGAGATTCTAGAGGGAGGGGACATCTGTATACCTATGGCTGATTCATGTGGAATCTGTTGGCAGAAACCAACAGAATTCTATAAACCAGTTGTTCTTTATTAAAAAATAAGAAAAGCTCTGGTTCCTCGACCAGCAATATCAGCACTTAGAACTTGTTAGAAATGCCAAATATCAGGTCCCCTCCCCCTTCCAACTTGAATCATATCCTGCATATTATTAGCAAGAACTTCAAGACTGAAAAAGTATTGCTTAATGTGGTAACCCCTTTACCTTTTCCCCAGCCATCAATCCCACCTTATCTTTTTCTTCTTTCATCAACATTGTTTAATTTAGATCACACAGATTCTTCATTTGATAACACTTTCAACCAATACTGTTAAGTCCCTGGTGCCTTCATCTATTAAACAGTGATCTTTAAAAACTTGTCTGTCAAAAGCCCAACTCTGAATCAATGCATCTATGTGCCTTCTCTATACCTACAACTGAATAGCCTGGCATTGCCAAAAAAAGCCACTTATGAGACAGATTGGTTCCAATATAGTGGATTCTTTAAGCCTGCCAATTCTTCCATGCCTTCCTGGTAAATTCTCTCCATTTTCAAAAATTGTTTTAAAAATTGTACACTCCAGTCAAACTTTAAATATTTGTAACTCCTCTTCATTCTCAGCAGATGACTTCACCTCCTACTTCCTGAAGAAAATAGAAGACATCAGATGGGAACACCCTCAGCTTCCTGCTACCAAATTCATACAGTTCCATCTGTACCCATGCTCTGCTCTTTCCCTCCTGTTTTAGTGTAGGATATAGCCTGATCATTGAGAGCCAGTCTTTCCCCCTGTGTTTGAATCTCATCTCTTCATGCCTTGTCAATAATCATATCAATTCCTCCTCTCTGGCTCCACTTTGCTTTTTATTCAGCATATCCTTCTAAATTGGATTATTTCCAATTACATTTAAACTTGTTCATGTATTTTCCATCTAAAAGCAACGTTCTTTTATTGACTCTCAGTTCCTTTCAATGTTTTCCATCTCTTTAAATCTAAAGTTTCTAAAGAGTAGATTTCATTATTTGGTGAGTTCATTTCCTCCCCTCTTGCTCTTCAACCCTTTTCAGTATGGTGGTTTTTCACTAGCATTGCACCAGAACAACCATGGCTAATATTACCGGTGACCTCATGATTTAAATCCAATAGATACTTTCCACTATTTTTTTTCTGATCTCCCAGAGCTCTTACTCATTATTTGTTTCTTGAAACTTGTTTATTTTGGTTTCCAGGGCACCATGTTATCGAAGTTTTCTGCCTTATTTTCTAGCATTTCTTTCCCTGTTACTTTGCAGACTTACGCTTCTCTTACTAGTTAGTTCTAAGCACTTTCCCCTTTGCGTTTTGTACTTTTTTATGGGTTGGGTCCACTAGATCCGATGTTGTCATGATAGAGTTTGGTGTGCAAGTCGTTCATTATGAATCAACACCTGGGGGAGGAAGATAAAGATGTGAGAAAGAAGTTGAACTTTGGCACAGTCCCGACAAAGCTTTGGCCAACTTGAGAGTGGAGGTGAGGGAATTTTAAATCCTGGGTATATCCACCTTTGGATTAAAGTAGCTGGGCTTCATACTCCTCCCTTACTCCCTTACTAGAAATGAGGTGTCCAGAAAAGGCATGAGATCCCGTGAGGAGGTTCTTTCAGCTGAGGCCGATGCTGAAGGAGCAGGAGGATGTCTGTTGGGAGATGTAAATGGTGCATCTTTGTGTCTATAACGAGTTCTCTTTCTGGACAGAATTTTGCATGTCTGTGGCTCACTTTTCATCAGTTTGCTAATGCCTCCCAAATTTATACGTCCAGACCAGACTTCTGACTTCCTGACACATACACTCAGTTGTCTATTCAATATCTCTACTTGGATGCCTCAAAGAGTTCATGAGTTCAGCATTTCCAAACCTCGTAACAAATCTTGTCAAATTTATCTCCTAAATATCTTATGAATCTCCTCGTTTCTCTCCTTTTCTAATGCCATTACTTTAGTCTGTACTACTATTTTCTGTAGCCTGAACTCCTGCAGAGTTATTCTGTTTGGTCCGTGCAGGTCCACTCTATATCTTTCATCAGTTTATTATATTGCAGCTATAGAAATATTTTATACAAGTTTGAGTGTGTTACCTCCCTTCTGTCCCAAGCTCCCATCCCTTTAGGGACTTGCCATTGTTGTTTTAGATAGACTAAAATAATGAACATAGCCCTCAAGGGCTTCTGCAGTTTGGCTCCTATCTATGTCTTTAGCTTAACCTCACTTTATTCCTTTCCTCGATCCCTGTATTCCAGTGGCACTGACTGATTGATTTTCCAGTGGGCTCACAAGAATCTCACAGTACTGTTCCCTCTTCTAGTAATATTCTTCTCCAATTCCTCAGCTTGTTACCTCTATTTCACTTTTATCTCTCAGCTCAATCCACCTTTTTTTCCCCCAGATAAATCTTGAGCCTCTCATGCTGAGTCGGGCTCTCATAGCACTGTTTTACTTCCTCATAGCACATGTGTTAGAATATAAATGTATGCTCATTCATGTGACTAACTGACTAATATTTAACTTCCCCATTAGTAAGCTTCATGAGCACAGAAAACAGCTGTCCTTTCTTCAGTGTCCACAGGATTTGGGGCCCTGCCTGACCCAGAGTATATCCTCAATCCATACATACTGAATAAATGTAAATGTCCAGAGCACCATCCGATATAGAGCCCATCATGCAAACATTTTGTTTCAGGCTACCAAAAGGCTCTTGGTTCAGCCTGTTCATTGCTTCTGGGGAGGAAGTTGGTTTAAATCTGTGTAGTCTAATCACATGCAACCAACCTCAGCCAATCTTGCATTAGGAGTTACATGTTGCTTTTTCAGAAGGTACCTATGGGTGTAACAGGTCTTGGAGAATGAGAGGCACTTCCCTGGTTTCATATTCCTAGTTTATTTACATTTGCTATTAAATGACATTAGATTATAGTCTTGGTGGATATAATAAAACCTACCCATACTTTTCTTCCATGACTGTGGTATTAGTGTCATTTTGAGCACAATTTTTAATAAGCGAGCCCTGTTGAATGTGCTCTTAACTCTGACTGAGTAGAGTTGTAGGAAAGTTACCTTTGAAATGTTCACCGTAGCTGGTATTGTACAAAATCTAAATATTTTGCCCATATAAGTGCATGAATACTAATGATTTTCCTCTGGAAAATTCTCAAAGTGATTTGCCAACACACAGAATGTTCACCAATACCAGCCAGGTCTGAGACTGCAGCTGGGGGAAGCTGGGGGCAGTTGTTTAGTGTAGCACGATTAGGCTTTTTCAAAATGCAAATATAAAAGAATACCTTATTCAACTGAAACTGCAGGGGAAATTTGGAAAGGCAAATGTAACTAGGCAGGTCACACAGCTGCCAAAGAAGGAGTTGGCCAACATCTTTAATTTTGTAAAGGGAGCTGTTATCATTTTATATATATAAATCTCCATCTACCCCTGGGGAGATAATGAGCCCTTTAGGGTTCAAAGTGAAGAGATATTTTTCATGAAGAATCAGTTATATGTAAATTATAATGTTGGTGCCAAGATACATATAGCATTTGTTATCAAATGGACAACCATACTTCATATAACCAGACAATGCTAAGCAGTGGTCAAGGCCTAAAATTATTATGCATGAATTTTAATTTTTGTAAATCTGCAGTGATAGCAGACAGAAGAGAAGCATATTACTTTGCACATTGTATCTTGAAAAATGGCTTGAGAAAATCTAGTTGGAACATATATAAACAGCCAGTGTTTAGAAAATAAATGTTAGTGTATACACACATATACACATATGTACATATATATATATATATATACTTACTATTTTCCTTACCCCCTAAGCAAAATCCTGAGCTCAGTAAAAATTCTTTTACATTCTTGTGTAGTCTTGCTTTCATCAGAAGCCAAGAGATCAAATGAAAGGAGTTGATTTTTTTAATATCAGTTCAGTTCAGTTCAGTCGCTCAGTCGTGTCCGACTCTTTGCAACCCCATGAATCGCAGCACGCCAGGCCTCCCTGTTCATCACCATCTCTCGGAGTTCACTCAGACTCACGTCCATCGAGTCCGTGATGCCATCCAGCCATCTCATCCTCTGTCGTCCCCTTCTCCTCCTGCCCCCAATCCCTCCCAGCATCAGAGTCTTTTCCAATGAGTCAGCTCTTCGCATGAGGTGGCCAAAGTACTGGAGTTTTAGCTTTAGCATCATTCCTTCCAAAGAAATCCCAGGGTTGATCTCCTTCAGAATGGACTGGTTGGATCTCCCTGCAGTCCAAGGGACTCTCAAGAGTCTTCTCCGACACCACAGTTCAAAAGCATCAATTCTTTGGCACTTAGCCTTCTTCACAGTCCAACTCTCACATCCATACATGACCAAAGGAAAAACCGTAGCCTTGACTAGACAGACCTTAGTTGGCAAAGTAATGTCTCTGCTTTTGAAAATGCTATCTAGGTTGGACATAACTTTTCTTCCAAGGAGTAAGCGTCTTCTAATTTCATGGCTGTAGTCACCATCTGCAGTGATTTTGGAGCCCCCAAAAATAAAGTCTGACACTGTTTCCACTTTTAATATCAAGAATTCATAAATAAATTCATTTTGCTGAGTACCAAGAGTGTATTCAACTGGGGTTGGGAACTAGGGATACGAGAGTGAGCAAAGCTGGATGGTCTCTACCTTAGCATTTACAGTACATCAAGTATGATAGATTATAATGAAGCAATCATGCAAACAATTATAAAGCTACAACTGGGTCACAAGATGTCAAAGAGAGGTACCCAGGACAGGTCCAAGAAAACTGAAAAGAAGTCTAATGGGTGGATTGTTGTGGTCAAGAAAGTCAAGGAAAATCTATCCTCTGAAGATGAGATGTTTGAGCAGAGCTCTGAAGAATGAAAACAGAGAACTTGCCAGGCAAAAACGAGAGCCTATGTGACTTTTCTGTGGTGGGAGGTTGCCTAGTATGTAGGGATAATTGAAGGAAGACCAGTGAAGTACAATGAAGGGAGCACGAGGAAGGCATGACACGGTGCAGGCAGCAGGGCCTGGCCTGCGCTGGGCTCCACATGCCGGAGCAAGTTGGTTGGTCTTTCCATTCAGGGAAACACAAAATACTAAAGTATTCTAAGGAGAAGGCAACAAGGTCCAACTTGTATTAACTCCTCAGATTAATATCAATTAAATGTAGACCGCCAATGTATGTATAACTGAAATGTGTGTGGAATACTAACATGTGTGTAGAACATCAGCACATCTTATTTCATCCCATGTCCTTAAATATAGGGAGCTATTTTGAAAAGGAATTTTGATACTCATCACCATTTTGAGAATGATTAATAAAGTACGTAAATTGAATGCATTAAAAAAGAAGAAATGGCTTTGTTTTTCAAACACAGAAACAATCTTGGTTAATGAAAGATTTAAGAAGGTGAAGATTAATAAGTATTTTGGATGTAGATGAATAGAGGGTGAGAAGCAATTAACAGAAAGATGGAAGTGTGTAAATGAGAAACTGAGAAATATAAAGTCAAGTTTGGGTACTCAAAAATATAAAAGGTATAATGTTCAGTTCAGTTCAGTTGCTCAGTCGTGTCCCACTCTTTGCGACGCCATGAATCGCAGCACGCCAGGCCTCCCTGTCCATCACCATCTCTCGGAGTTCACTCAGACTCACATCCATCGAGTCAGTGATGCCATCCAGCCATCTCATCCTGGGTCGTCCCCTTCTCCTCCTGCCCCCAATCCCTCCCAGCATCAGACTCTTAAGTCTGGGCATTGAAAAATAATGTTTAGTCTGAATGCAAAGGAGACACTAGAAAGTAAAATAAATGAGAAAAGTAATGTGCTTTTGAGTTTTTCCATTTTTTTCTGTATTGCCATTCCTGCATTTCTTCTTTAGGAGAACTCCCTCCTACAAGGGTGGTTCATATAGTTTGAGCAGAACTGACCCCACCCACCAGCTCCGAGGGTAGCCAATCAGAATTCTTCATTTCCAGGGCCACAAGATTAATTTAGGAATGGGCCTTTGATTCAAGGCCCTAAATATTCATTGTAAAGACTCAAGATGAAGCTGAAGCTCCAGTACTTTGGCCACCTGATACAAACAGCCAACTCATTGGAAAAGACACTGATGCTGGGAAAGACTGAAGGCAAAAGGAGAAGAGGGCAGCAGAGGATGAGATGGCTGTATGGCATCACTGATTCAATAGACATGAGCTTGGGCATGCTCTGGGAGATGGTGAGGGACAGGGAAGCCTGGGGTGCTGTAGTCCTTGGGGTCATGAAAAGTCGGACATGACTTGGTGACTGAACAACAACAGTTATGATTCAAGAAGACACAAAAGGAGTCATTCCTGTAATAATCTCTGAAACTAATGGGATAGATGTACTCTCTTTTTTTGGGAGGATGGCTAGTGTAACAATGTATTAAGATTCAAGTATTCTCTTTTTCAATCAGTGAAGAATTTGTCTGAAAATGATAACAGAAAGTAAAGCAGAGTCAAGAAAGGAGAAAAAGACAGGTTGCAATTGACAGTGGTTAACCTCCTAGAACCAGATACACTTTGAAGTTTCCAGTTATACAGCCTAATCATTTGAAAACATAGGTTTGAGCTAGCTTGAGTTGAGTTTCTGTCATTTGAAACTGTTAGTATGAGCCTTGCTTTTGCACCAGTCTTACAGAAAGCTCATACCCAGACCAGTCTAATCATCTGTCATCTCTGTACACCTGGGGTCTTAAAAATAATTGTAAAGTCACTGTAAGAATACCTCAGAGATGTAAAGCTCTACTGGAGATTACATGAGTTTATGGGTTGGTGCCATGAAACAGTTGGGACTTCAACACTGCTTGGCAATATATATATATATAAAACAAAATCTCATTATATTAATATCCTCTATCCTATTCAGTTCAGTTCAGTCGCTCAGTCGTGTCCGACTCTTTGCGACCCCATGAATCGCAGCACGCCAGGCCTCCCTGTTCATCACCATCTCTCGGAGTTCACTCAGACTCACATCCATCGAGTCTGTGATGCCATCCAGCCATCTCATCCTCGGTCGTCCCCTTCTCCTCCTGCCCCCAATCCCTCCCAGCATCAGAGTCTTTTCCAGTGAGTCAACTCTTCGCATGAGGTGGCCAAAGTACTGGAGTTTCAGCTTTAGCATCATTCCTTCCAAAGAAATCCCAGGGCTGATCTCCTTCAGAATGGACTGGTTGGATCTCCTTGCAGTCCAAGGGACTCTCAAGAGTCTTCTCCAACACCACAGCTCAAAAGCATTAATTCTTCGGCGCTCAGCCTTCTTCACAGTCCAACTCTCACATCCATACATGACCACAGGAAAAACCATAGCCTTGACTAGACGGACCTTAGTCGGCAAAGTAATGTCTCTGCTTTTGAAAATACTATCAAGGTTGGACATAACTTTTCTTCCAAGGAGTAAGCGTCTTCTAATTTCATGGCTGCAGTCACCATCAGCAGTGATTTTGGAGCCCCCCAAAATAAAGTCTGACACTTGTTTCCCCATCTATTTCCCATGAAGTGATGGGACCAGATGCCATGATCTTTGTTTTCTGAATGTTGAGCTTTAAGCCAACTTTTTCGCTCTCCTCTTTCACTTTCATCAAGAGGCTTTTTGGCTCCTCTTCACTTTCTGCCATAAGGGTGGTGTCATCTGCATATCTGAGGTTATTGACATTTCTCCTGGCAATCTTGATTCCAGCTTGTGTTTCTTCCAGTCCAGCGTTTCTCATGATGTACTCTGCATATAAGTTAAATAAGCAGGGTGACAATATACAGCGTTGATGTACTCCTTTTCCTATTTGGAACCAGTCTGTTGTTCCATGTCCGGTTCTAACTGTTGCTTCCTGACCTGCATACAGATTTCTCAAGAGGCAGATTAGGTGGTCTGTTATTCCCATCTTTTTCAGAATTTTCCACAGTTTATTGTGATCCACACGGTCAAAGGCTTTGGCATAGTCAATAAAGCTGAAATAGATGCTTTTCTGGAACTCTCTTGCTTTTTCCATGATCCAGCGGATGTTGGCAATTTGATCTCTGGTTCCTCTGCCTTTTCTAAAACCGGCTTGAACATCGTTTTACCTTCACTCTTGGTAGATGATGCTTCCTTTTACTTCACTGAGAAAATTGAAACCAGAATGTCTCTCTACCTACCAATTGCTCAGCATCTGCACTTATCCTTTGTTCTTTTCCTCTTGAGACATCACAAAATCTGATGTCAAAATACACACATTCTTCTTCCTGCTCAGAATAACTCTATCTTGTGCTTTGATGTCCATTTTCTTTGCTTCCTTCTGGACCTTGCTCTGTGGATCTTCTTGTTCCCTGTGTTATCAATCCCTCTCTATCGGTTCTTCACGTGTATTCTCTTCCATTCAAAATAACTTTCTTGATTTCATATCCTCCTCCTCTCTCTGTGGCACCTTGTTTATTTTTCCTTCACAACCACACTTCTTGAAAGAGTTACTTAGATATCTCCATTTCCTAACCTCTCATTTGTGTGTTAACTCACTGCAGTCTGACTTCTGCACCTAACTTGGTGGTTTGCTCAGATAAAGGTCCCCAATGACTTCCATAAAAGCCCATCTTTTCACTCCTCATCTTCCGTGACCTTTCTGCAGCGCCTGGCATTGTTGATGGCCCTTGCTTTGGAATGGTCTTCTCCCTTGTCTGCCGTGAGCCTTCTCTCCAGTGAGGTAAATTTTAACTCACTGGTTGTTTTCTTCTGTAGCTCACCACTGAGGAATCAACCTGCCTCATGATGTACACTAATTTCCTAAACACATATTTTGTGCCTGGTCCATTAGCTATGTAGTTATAAATATTCTTTTAGGTACATGCTATAATTATCTATGCTGTACAAATTGGAAAATTGAAGCTAAGAGAGGTTATATAACTTGCTTAAGAGAATGAGTCTTGTCAGACATGGAGTTAGGACTTGAATCCAGAGTCTGCTTTGTACTGTTTTAGCTAAGCTTTTAAATGAAGTATTATATACAAATAGAAAACTGAATGGTTGATGAACTTTCTCAAAGTAAACATATCTGTATAACCAGAAAACAGATCAACAAGCAGAATGTGCCCAGAACCCCCAAAGCCTCCTCATATCCTCGCTACACCTCCACAGAGGATAACCAGTATCTAGAATTCTAACACCACAGATATTTTACTTGTTTTTCAACTTCATATAAATGGATCATGGAATCATTCAGGATATATGTAAGATTCATTCATTGAGTTATATGTATTTAATATGAAAAATTCATTCATTGTTATTACATTATTATATTTTAGCACTTCATTGTGTAGATATACTACTATGTGTCCATTCTATTGAATGGACTTTGAGGTTGCTTCTTGAATTTTTTTTTTTCTATAGCAAATAGCACTGCTGTGAATATTCTTGTATACATCTTTCAATGGACATTTTGTGCATTTCTGTTTGCTGTAGATAGAGGATTAGAATTGCAGGTCATGGGGGATGCCTATATTCGTGTTAGTAGACACTGACAAATGATTTTCCTAACTGATTTTTATCTTCATGATTGACTATTTCAGATTCTGTGTGCTCAAAAAAGCCGATTATCTTCCTAGTAGAATAGAAAGCTTTTGTTTACTGATCATATCCCTTACATGTACCCTTCAAGCAGAATTTATTTTTATATGTATAGGGGTACTTTTATCTGTACCAGGATCTACATTTTTTATTATATTGATAAGATTTTTATCCCTTTATTGACTGCAAAAGTGGAATACTGCTCTGAGTAAAATTCTTTTTAGATGTGCTTTGTTCTCTTTTATCTTTACCCAAAACCTATGGGCACATCAGCTAGAAGTCACTATTGCTATGTTGCTCTGAATGTGGTTGCCTTTCATTTGCCCATGCTTAAATACTCTTCATGGATATGGTAGTCAGAGATATAGTCACATCCTTTGCTTAAACATTTTCCCTGTAAAAGGGACAGGGTAGATTTTGCTTCAGTTAGGGCCACAGTAGGTGATTAGTGCCACAGCAAGCAATTACTATTGCACAGTGCTCTAATTGTCATCCTTTCTTGGACCAGCTGAATCAAACCCTAGAAATTCATGTGTGATGGAAAGCATGCTGCTAACCCAGTGGTTTTCTCTGAAGGAAGCCCACTATGAGGACTAATTTCCACTGTATACTTTTGAATAAAGCCTCTTCATTCTTTGAGAGATTCCTTTATCCCACAGATGTGCATAAGTTAAAGCCTAGCATTACCCGGCTGAAATGTTACATGAACATATACAAGCAAAAATGCCCCAAATAATATTCTCATGTGTTTCACTGACATATTTAATTCCTCTTGTTTGCTTCACTCATATGCTCTGGCTGTCTCTTCTACGTATTTTATCAAGTGAGGAATATACTTGTTGGGTTCATCTTCTTTCATGGGAAAAATAAATAGATATGTAGATAGGTACATAACATGCTTTTTATGAAATATATTTAGTATATAACATTATATGAGTTTATGGTATACAACATATTGATTTGATACATAGATACATGTAATATGTATCATTGTAATATGGTTGTCATTGTAGCAATAGTCAGCACTTCTGTCATATTACATAATTATCATTTCTCTTTCATTGTGGTAGNGCTGACTGGTTCAGATCATAAACTCCTTATTGCAAAATTCAGACATAAATTGAAGAAAGTAGGGAAAACCACCAGACCGTTCAGGTATGACGTAAGTCAAATCCCTTAAGATTATACAATGAAAGTGACAAATAGATTCAAGGGATTAGATCTAATAGAGTGCCTGAAGAACTATGAACAGAGGTTCGTGACATTGTACAGGAGGCAGTGATAAGACCATCCCCAAGAAGAAGAAATGCAAAAAGGCAAAATGGTTGTCTGAGGAGGCCTTACAAACAGCTGAGAAAAGAAGAGAAGCTAAAGGCAAAGGAGAAAAGGAAAGATATACCCATCTGAATGCAGAATTCCAAAGAACAGCAAGGAGAGATAAGAAAGCCTTCCTCAGTGATCAATGCAAAGCAATAGAGGAAACCAATAGAATGGGAAATACATGAGATCTCTTCAAGAAAATGAGAGGTACCAAGGGAACATTTCATACAAAGATGGGCTCAATAAAGGACAGAAATGGTATGGACCTAACAGAAGCAGAAGATATTAAGAAGAGGTGGTAAGAATACTCAGAAGAACTATACAAAAAAGACCTTCATGACCCACATAACCATGATGGTGTGATCACTCACCTAGAGCCAGACATCCTGGAATGCCAAGTCAAGTGGGCCTTAGAAAGCATCACTGTGAACAAAGCTAGTGGAGGTGATGGAATTCCAGTTGAGCTATTTCAAATCCTAGAAGGTGATGCTGTGAAAGTGTTGCACACAATATGCCAGGAAATTTGGAAAACCCAGCTGTGGCCACAGGACAGGAATAGGTCAGTTTTCATTCCAATCCCAAAGAAAGGCAATGCCAAAGAATTTTCAAACTACCACACAATTGCACTCGTCTCACATGCCAGCAAAGTAATGCTCAAAATTCTCCAAGCCAGGCTACAACCAACAGTATGTGAACTGTGAACTTCCAGATATTCAAGCTGTATTTAGAAAAGGCAGAGGAACCAGAGATCAAATTGCCAGCATCCACTGGATCATTGAAAAAGCAAGAGAATTCCAGTAAAAACATCTATTTCTGCTTTATTGTCTATGCCTAAGTCTTTGACTGTGTGGATCACAAAAAACTGTGGAAAATTCTGAAAAAGATGGGCATACCAGACTACCTTACCTGTCTCCTGAGAAACCTATATGCAGGTCAAGAAGCAACAGTTAGAATCAGTCATGGAACAATAGACTGGTTCCAAATAGGGAAAGGAGTACGTCAAGGCTGTATATTGTCACCCTGCTTATTTAACTTATATGCAGAGTATATCATGCAAAATGCCAGGCTGGATGAAGCACAAGCTGGAATCAAGATTCCCGGGACAAATATCAATAACCTCAGATATGCAGATGACACCATCCTTATGGCAGAAATCGAAGAACTAAAGAGCCTCTTGATGAAAGTGAAAGAGGAGAGAGAAAAAGTTGGCTTAAAACTAACTCAACATTCAGAAAACTAAGGTCATGGCACCTGGTCCCATCACTTTATGGCAAATTGATGGGGAAACAATGGAAACAGTGTGAGATTTTATTTTGGGGGGCTCCAAAATCACTGCAGAAGGTGACTGCAGCCATGAAATTAAAAGACTTCTGTTCCTTGGATAAATAGCTATGACCACCTGAGACAGCACATTAAAAAGCAGAGGCATTACTTTGCCAACAAAGGTCCGTCTAGTCAAAGCTATGGTTTTTCCAGTAGTCATGATTGGATGTAAGAGTTGGAGTATAAAGAAAGCTGAGTGCAGAAGAATTGATGCTTTTGAATTGTGGTCTTGGAGAAGACTCTTGAGAGTCCCTTGGACTGGAAGGAGATCAAACCACTCAATCCTAAAGGTAATCAGTCCTGCATATTCATTGGAAGGCCTGACGCTGAAGTTGAAACTCCAATACTTTGGCCACCTGATGGGAGAACTGACTCATTGGAGAAAACCCGGATGCTGGGAAAGATTGAAGGCGGGGAGAAGGGGACAATAGAGGATGAAATGGTTGGATGGCATCACTGACTCGATGGACATGAGTGTGAGGAAGCACAGGGTGTTGGTGATAGACAGGGAGGCCTGGTGTGCTGCAGTCCATGGGATCGCAAAAATTGAACATGACTGAGTGACTGAACTAAACTGAACATTAATTGGTTTCTCAGTACTTCAGAAATATATAGTTTGTGATCTTTAAACACTTTGGAAAAGATAATCTTGTGAATGAATGCTTTAACATTGTGATAATACAGTGGCAGCCAATGCTCACAGTTCCATGAATTATTTTTCTATATAAATGATGAGGAAGAACATGTTTCTAGAAGTAAAGGCACTTTTAACTTTTAAAAATTAAGCTTAATATTCATATTTGCTGTGATTCCACAGCCTTATGGGAAGTAAAAAATTTGTAAATTGGTTCATGTTTGAATAATTTGTTTTTTAAATGCCAGAGTACTGGCTCAAGGCAGCCATACTCACAAAAAAGTGAGAGATATGCATTATTCATTTATGTTTGTTTTCGTCTAGAATTAATTGCTTATGAATGATGGTCAGCCCCATGAAGTCTGCCCTTTTCCTTTTGCGTGATGTGAGGAGTGTCTAATATTATCTGTGTTCTGAAGAGTGAGTGAGTAGCAAATAAAAGAAATTCTTTTTTGCCTCTGAATTGTTCAGTTCTGTTGTAACTCTGCCATTTTTATTCCCTTTCCTCTTTTCAATAAGTTACTTGAAAATCTTTAATATCTCCCTCCACTATTGTCCTAGAAATAACTAGACTGTTTAGAAAAGCTTTATAACTCTATTCAGAGGGCAAGATTTTCTTCTTTTTATGTTTCAATCTCCCCAAGAGGGTGATATCTGTTGTGTATTGGAACTTGATACAGTTAAAACCTCACGTGGATATCCATGGAATCAGGGCAGGGTTTAGAGATCCTGGCTCAGTGTCTTTTTGTTGTGTCTTTGTGTTCAGGTAACTTAAATCTATCAAATTCTTCTTTGATAAAATAGCAATTATAATAATGGCTCATATTTATTAACCTAGGCACTAGTCTACATATTTAAATACTTTAACACTGAATATCTATAAAAATTCTTTGCATTAGGTAATATATGATTACTAATTTGCAGATAAAGGGAAGATATTAATACTATAATTATTCCAATTTTGCCAAAAAGAGAAATTAATGCTAGCAAAGATGACATTAAGTTACTTTCCCAAGGAACACAGCTACTAAATGACACAGCTAGAAGCTGAACTATACTAAATACTCCATTGTCTGTTACTTGCTAGGTCATGTTGTGAGAATTAGTTAATTCTAGTAAAAACACATCATCATGAACTTTGCCTAATAAGTTCTCAGTAAGTGGTGATAGGCAGGATGAAATTGGACAGAATTAATAGAAACCTTATATAAGGGTACAAAATGTTTTAAGTGTGTCGTGAATGATCTTACTCAGTTAGTGGCCCTTAGAGTTTGTTACAGTTTGTGTAACCCAGGTGGCGCTATTGGTAAAGAACCCACCTGCCAATGCAGGAGACAGGGAGATGTGGGTTCAATCCCTGGGTCGGGAAGATCCCCTGGAGGAGGAAATGGCAATCCACTCCAGTATTCTTGCCTGGAGAATCCCATGGATGGAGGAGCCTGGTAGACTATAGTCCATGGAGTTGCAAAGAGTCGGACATGAGTGAGCACACATGCACACGCAGTTTGTTTCTGTAATCATAATAAAGCTGAGAAAGGGATGTAGGAATAAGAGAAATGAAAGAGGCTTGAAGAAAAAGTCCCCAAGGATGTTAATGTTATAATAATCTCAATTATTTTTTTATTAATTGTAGTTGTTCAGTTCAGATCAGTTGCTCAGTCGTGTCCGACTTTTTGCGACCCCATGAATCTCAGCATGCCAGTCCTCCCTGTCCGTCACCAACTCCCAGAGTTCACTGAAACTCACGTCCATCCAGTCCGTGATGCCATCCAGCCATCTCATCTTCTGTCGTCCCCTTTTCCTCCTGCCCCCAATCCCTCCCAGCATCAGGGTCTTTTCCAATGAGTCAACTCTTTGCATGAGGTGGCCAAAGTATTGGAGTTTCAGCTTTAGCATCATTCCTTCCAAAGAAATCCCAGGGCTGATCTCATTCAGAATGGACTGGTTGGGTCTCCTTGCAGTCCAAGGGACTTCAAGTCCAAGAGTCTTCTCCAATACCACAGTTCAAAAGCATGATTTCTTCAGTGCTCAGCTTTCTTCACAGTCCAACTCTCACATCCCTACATGACTACTGGAAAAACCATAGCCTTGACTAGACGGACCTTTGTTGGCAGAGTAATGTCTCTGCTTTTGAATATGTTGTCTAGGTTGGTCATCACTTTCCTTCCAAGAGGTAAGCTTCTTTTAATTTCCAAGGAGTAAGCGTCTTTTAATTTCATGGCTTCAGTCACCATCTGCAGTGATTTTGGAGCCCCCCAAAATAAAGTCTGACACTGTTTCCACTGTTTCCCCATCTATTTCCCATGAAGTTGTACTTGGTAGCAAAAAAAGGAAAAGAGAAGGAAAAAAAACAATAAAATGTTAATTTTTTTCCAGATTTGATGTAATTGAAAAGAAAGGATGAACATCCTGTGATTTACTGGAACTAAAAATAATGATTATTCAACCTTTGGGAAACTTTGTGAATGCTATATCAAGTTACTTTTTTGAATGAATGCCAAAAGTAGTATTAATGTGAAATTTTTGTCAGTTCATGTCTCTCTGAGGAGAAGGAACAAATTCACTCCACTGCAGTGTATATATTCACACAAATATTTCCAAGAGCAGTGGTGATGTTTTGTTATCCTTGGCTGATGACATTGAAATACTTTATTTAATTAAATAATTTATTTTATCTTTAATAGGTCAGTATAGTAATTCAACTTTTAAATAAATGATAGCAATAATAATAATACAATAGAAA
>SJYT01031160.1:416871-436886 GCA_006410635.1 Cephalophus harveyi
GTTATTAGATGTCCATAGGATGTTTAGAAAAACTGGCAAAAAGGTAAACATTACTAAATTTCAAAAAGTAGAATTTGTGTGTGTGTGTGTGTATGATTCAGTTATACATATACATAAGTTATTTTTGAAATTATTCTCCATTATTGGTTATTACAAGACATTGACTGTAGTTCCCTGTGCTATGCATTAAACTTTATTGCTTGTTGCATATATATATTTTTAAATTAGAAATCTAGTAGAGAATACTAACTGTTAATAAAAGAGAATTACTAAATAAATTTGACAAGTCAAACTTACACAGATAATTAGTTTGATTATTTTTAAAATAAATCTATTCTAACATTTTCTTAAAATTTTACATTTTTTAAACATTAACCAGAAGCACTGTAATGTTGGAAGCCAAAAGCAAATCCGGAATGTGTATATTTCATATAGTCTAACAAAGAATTCTCAAGAACAACAAAACAGTTAAATAAGGTGGCATTGAAAGCACTGAATATATCAACAAAGTAATTTTGAATTGTCTGATAGAATTTGGGGATGGAAATAAACAAGTAGAATATCATGTCCATTCTTTGGTGGTGAGTATGTATTTTTAAACAAATGAAATAGTATGAAAAAATCAAAACTGTATGTTCTTACTTAGAGTTCTTTTTTTAAGCCTATGTGTTAACTTTTGAAGGTGATGGACTAGAAAGGAGGATAAGACATGACTGTTACATTAAAAGTGTTACATATTTTTTTCTGTTTATAAATGTAAACTCTGTTCTTATATAATAGTATAGATTTATGGTCTTTTCCTAGGCCTATGTTAACTTTCTCCCCCCTCTCTCTATATGTCCAAGGGGAACTGGATTATCTGGAAATTCTGCCAAATATCCACATGGTTCTCCACATGGATAACATCAAGCTAGTTCAGTTAGATGAGCAAACTCATAAGATCAGATGAGCCAAAAGTGGCAAGCAGACTGGAGGCCTTAGTAAGACTCATGCATTCTGGAAGGTGAAAGGTAAAGAGATTCAGAGGGCTCCCACATCACTGAAATTGTTAAAGGCCTAGTGGTCAGGGTCATACTGGGACATCCCTCCAAAGTAAAGGACAAATAATTACATCTGAACCTCCTACCAGTAAGAAGGCAGTCTAATTCCTGTCTGACTCCTCTGGGTTCTGTGAGCACCATTAGAGTGAGCACACAGGAAAGTTCAAATATAATGGAAGGTGCTTGTTATTTTTTCCTGTGGAGGAGAGGGTTAACACACCATCATACTCTCTTTCTATAAAAACAAACTATATATTATCTATATGTTATTTATTCTTATGGGAGAGACAACAAGGAAATAAATATGCATTTTTTCCCTTGATAACTATTTGTTCTTCCCATTAGACTATAAGCTCCTTTAAAGTGGGAGATGTATCCCAGCATCTAAAATTATGGCCAGCACATAGCAGTCTCTTGGAGAATATGTGATTGAATGAATGAATGACTAAATGTAGAATATAAGCATAATAAATATATACTCCTAAGTATATGGAAGGAAAGCTATGATAAACCTAAACAGCATACTAAAAAGCAGAGACATCATTTTGCCTACAAAGGTCTGTATAGACAGTGAAAGTCACTCAGTCATGTCCAACTCTTTGTGACCCCATGGACTGTACAGTCCATGGAATTCTCCAGGCCAGAATACTGGAGCGGGTAGCCTTTCCCATCTCCAGGGGATCTTCCGAACCCAGGGATCGAACCTAGGTCTCCCTCTTTGCAGGTGGATTCTTTACCAGCTGAGCCACCTGGGAAGCTGTCTAGTCAAAGCTATGGTTTTTCCAGAAGTCATGTACGGATGTGAATTGGACCATAAAGAAGACTGAGCAGTGAAGAACTGATTCTTTCAAACTGAAATGCTGGAGAAGAGTCCCTTGAAGTGCAAGGAGATCAAACCAGTCAGTCCTAAAGGAAATCAATCCTGAATATTCATTGGAAGGACTGGTACTGAAGCTGAAGCTCCAGTGCTTTGGCCACCTGATGTGAATAGAAGACTCACTGGAAAATGCTGGGGAAAATTGAAGGGCAAAGGAGAAGCGGTGGCAGAAGATGAGATGGTTAGATATTATCATAGACTCATACCATACCATACATCGCTCAGTCGTGTCCGACTCTTTGCGACCCTGTGGACTGTAGCCTACCAGGCTCCTCCGTTCATGGGATTCTCCAGGCAAGAATACTGGAGTGGGTTGCCATTTCCTTCTCTAGGGGATCTTCCCGACCCAGGGATCGAACCCAGGTCTCCCGCATTGGAGGCAGACCCTTTAACCATGGACATGAATCTGAGCAAACCCTGGAAGATGGTGGACGTAGGAGCCTGGTGTGCTGCAGTCCATGAGGTTGCGAAGAGTTGGACTCTGAGACTTATGACTTAGCGACTAAGCAGCAACAGCAACAGTATATACATAAATATATAGTACACAATACAAACACATAAGCACACACATAGTCAGTTCAGTTCAGTTACTCAGTCATGTCCAGCTCTTCGCAACTCCATGGACTGCAGCATGCCAGGTTTCCCTGTCCTTCACCAACTCCCAAAGTTAACTCAAACTCATGTCCATCAAGTTGGTGATCCCCAACCATCTCATCCTTCCACACATAAGTGTGGAAGGGATATATCTCTTCATTTCCTATAAATTTGGGTCCTTCTTTACTCACGTACAGGTACCTGAGAGTACCCTTGGTTTAGAACACTCAGAGAAGCTTTAGCCTAAGTGTGAGACCAAAGATTTTGCCACCTGCCTACAAAACCATATTTTCACCTCCAAAAATTAGACATAAGGTCGGGGAAGGGACCAGAGGCACGGAGACACAATTGGAGAGAGGAAGGTGTGAAGGGAGTGGAGTTAGAAAGATAAGAAGGAAGAGAAGGCATCCCCATGGCAGGTGAGGACCACAGAATAGAGTGCAGTTTTCCTGAAGCGTGAATCACCTGTGGACATCCAGCAGGCCTGCAAGCCCACTGAAAGGATGCAGGTGTAGATGCATGTGAAGGGAGACCGCCTTCTGGTTCGTGCTGAAAGTGGTCAGAACCAAGGCAATGACAGGCACACAGCCCTTGTCAGTAAACACAACCATCTGCCTAGAGCTCCTGCTGTGTCCCAGGACTGTAGAAGCATTAGCCTAATAATCTTTAGAGTAACTCTATTTTGCAGACATTAAAAAAAGAAGATCAGGTCAATTATGTAATTAAGACAAAGTTATAAAGCCAGCCAGAACTATGTTTTGGATTAAAACTCAGCTGTCTTAATTCCAAAATTAGGTTTTAAAATTCCAGTGTTCTACCTCACTGGGCTCTTGGTCCTGGTTTTTTGAATAGTGCTCTCTTTTTCTACTTGGACAGGAATAATTTCTGCTACTTAACTTGCATTACTTCATTTCTTTAAGGCCCAGTGTCTTTAACTATAAAAGAAAGATATCACTGATTTCATAAGATTACTGTGAGCCTTAAATGAGTTGATCTATGCAAGTTGCTTAGACAGCACTTTGCTCAGAATAAGCACTTAAGGTTTCTTTATTATTATGCCTGATTTTCTACAGGGACTTTAAGAAAGTTTTGATTTTAAAAAGGAAAATACTTGAAATGGATGAAAACCTCTGCATTAGAATCCAACCTCATCTCTAAGGAGCTATGACTTGGAAAGCCACTTATACTTTTTCTTATCTATTTTCCTATAGGGTGGTTTTAATGAATAAAATGAGATTGTGCATATATATCACTAAACAGTGTTTGAAAAACCATTAGTACTCACTATGTGATAAGGATGAGAAACGTGATTATGATGATTTAATCATTAGCCATAATTGAAAATTTACTTGGATGAAATAGGAAATGTGTGACAGAATGAAGACAGTAAGACCACAATTTTTCAGCATGTTTTATGAGCCTTTCTCTGTGCTAGACAATACTGTACAGTAAATAATGATGAGGTCCCTAACTAAAAGGAACTTGCTGCCTGATTTGGGATATATGAGTGAGTGATAGTAGCTCAGTTGTGTTCGACTTTTTGTGACCCCATCTACTGTAGCCTGCCAGGCTCCTCTGTTAGTGGAATTCTCCAGGCAAGAATACTGGAGTGAGTTGCCCATTTCCTTCTCCAGGGGATCTGGGATATGAATCACCCACAAATGGGATAATGTTTGTAAAGATCTCAGTACCTCGTCTGTCACAGGGTGGGAGCTCAGTCACTGAGAACTGATACTATTGTTAGGTTATTATTTATCAGAAAGTACAAAGAGCCAACCAATATAATACCAGCAATTAGAGTCTAAGGTTTTGTATGATAAGGGGATTATTAGGAAGAGTATGGAGACTCCTCAGAAAATGGAGCACAGAACTCTACCATGTGATCCAGCTGTCCCGCTTCTGGGTATTTTATTCAAAGAAGGCAAAAACACTGATTTGAAAAGATATATTCACCCCTGTGTTCATCACAGCTTTATTTACAATAGCCAGGATATGGAAATAACCTAAGTGACCATCAAGGGATGAATGGATAAAGAAGATGTGGTGTATATAGATATATATATATATATATATATATAGGAAATACTACTCAGCCATAAAAAAGATGATATCTTGCCATTTGTAACAACATGGATGGGCCTTGAGGGTATTAAGGGTATTAAGCTAAGTGAAATAAGTCAGAGAAAGACAAATACCATATAATTTCACTCATATGTAGAATATAAAAAAAAAAACAAAAATAAATGAACAAACTGAACTAAACAAAAATAAGCATGTAGATATATAGAGAACAGAGTAGTAGGTACAGAGGGTAAGGAGTGGGCAGGAGTAAAAAGCTGAAATGGGTAAATGGGATGACTGTGTAATTTTTGGACAGAAACTAAATTTTGGTGGTGAGCATATGATAGTATATATAGAAGTAGAACTATAATGTTACACACACAAACTTTAAATAATGTTGTAAACCAATGTAAGCTCAATAAAAAATAAAGTTAAGAAAATCTAAATGAAATATTCTCACTGAGGTCTAGCAAGTAGATCTCAATTCCACTGTAGATGGTATTATGTAATCTGTTAAAAAAATTATATATAAGATATAAAGTAAAAAATATAAGATAAAATAGCACAGAAAAAAATAAAGATATCTTGTTACTGAACCAGGTCCATTTGCCCAACAAGTCTCAGATCCACCTCCCTAAAGGTGAGGGAGTAGGATCTTTATGGGGATAAGTGGGGTGGTCCTAGGCATGGGGAAAGATGGTTGGAGGTAGGAAAAAGATGAGGTAATCAATGTTTTGCACAAGCACAACTGAATTACATATTTCTGCATATTTTAAATTGGAGGCGCAAAGCACAATTGAAGAATGGAGTTTTCTGGCCTTCTGATGTCAAAAAGCAAGTCATTGGATACCCTCGTAGGCCCAATTTGAGAGGCTATAGTCCTAACCAGCTCCAGACCATTTGCGCTCAGCAGGGCTGACTCCAAGTTCCTGTAAAACACCAGGGCTTCCTGAAGCTGTGAAAGTGTGCAGTTAAAGAGAGGGAAAATTGAAAGAAAAGGGAGAAAAAAAATAAAGTGAGCTTAATCAGTGAAGGCCGTTTACAAGTAAAGGGGTTTTAACAAGCCGTTTCCTTATCTGGTGTCCTGTAGCTCACAAATTTCCATTAGTTATCAGCTTCTGTTAATTCTGTGGGGCACAGTTTCCACCTCATCTAATATATATTGTTGATTCATGAACAGTGACCTCACAGCTTGTATCTGAGGTAAGATAATGTGACACATATTCTGTCTGTAAGAAATCACAGCTTTCTTATGCTTAGGAATACTAGACGGCTTTTCAGTACTGTGCTTGGGTGTCATTTTAAATGGCAAAATTGTCAACAAAAACCACAAAAAGACAAAAAACATGGTATTAAGTACATGACAAAAGGGACAAAATTGGGAAACGAGTATGTCAAGGCTGTGTATTGTCGCCTTGCTTATTTAACTCATATGCAGGGTACGTCATGTGAAATGCTGGGCTGGATGAATCACAAGCTGGAATCAAGATTATTGGGAGAAATATCAATTACCTCAGATATGCAGATGATACCCTTCTAATGGCAGAAAGTGCAGAGGAACTAAAGAGCCTCTTGATGAGGGTGAAAGAGGAGAGTGAAAAAGCTGGCTTAAAATTCAACATTCAGTAAACTAAGATCATGGCATCTGGTCTCATCATTTCATGGCAAATAGATGGGAGAAAAAATGGAAACAGTGGCAGATTTTATATTGTTGGGCTCCAAAATCACTGCAGACAGTGACTGTAGCCATGAAATTAAAAGATGTTGGTACTTGGAAGAAAAGCTATGACAAACCTAGACAGCATGTTAAAAAGCAGAGACATTGTTTTGCTGGCAAAGATCTGTATAGTCAAAGCTATGTTTTTTCCAGTAATTATGTGCAAATCAGAGTTGGACCATAAAGAAGGCTGAGTACCAAGGAATTGATGCTTTCGGATTGTGGTGTTGGAGAAGACTCTTTAGAGTCCCCTGGAGGGCAAGGAGATCCAACCAGTCCATCCTAAAGGAAATCAGTCCTGAATATTCACTGGAAGCACTGATGCTGAAGTTGAAGCTCCGATTCTTTGGTCACCTGATATGAAGAGCCGACTCATTGGAAAAGTCCCTGATGGGAAAGATTGAGGGCAGGAAGAGAAGAGGGTGACAGAAGATGAGATGCTTGGATGGCATCACTGACTCAATGGACATGAGTCTGAGTAAACTCTGGAAGACAGTGAAGAGCAGGGAAGCCTGGCGTGCGTCCTTAAGGTCACAGAGAGTCAGATGAGACTTAGTGACTGAATAACAACAAAAGGGACAGGTTTATGATAGAGCAACTGAAACTACGTGTAGAGTGTTGTTTTGTTTGAACACAGCTAGAAACATGCTGTCCTGTATATGTCATAGATGACTGAAAGCACCACAAGTATTGATTTCAGGGTTACAAATAAATTTCAATCAGTACTGTAGGTGAAATTGCAAATACCAGATGAATAATGTATATTGTGAATCTGGAGGACTGACTTCATAGAAGAGGGGAGTTTTGAGGAAGCCATTGCAGGATAAGCAGATAAAGATGGGAGAGAGAGGGTAGGGAGAGACGCCAACCTTCATGGGGTCTAATTTCAGTCACCCTCTTTTCTTCCTGACCACAGACTATTTTCTTACTCGAGGATATCATGCTGTCTCCCAGGCTGAATCTTAGAATTCAATTTTGTATTGAACAGAAGCAGTTTTTTCTGTGTCTTAAAGAAGCAGTTTAATAAACACAGGGAGGCATCTAATTTATAGAATAAAGTATTGTTAGATATCTACCTATAGCTAACCTTTTTTTTGTCCATGAATAAAAATAGGCTGGAGATTTCACACTTGGGGATATGTATCAATTAAAAATCCTGGGTCCAACCTGCAACTAAATTTGCAAATCCAGACAGATTATTGTTATTATTTTGTTGTTACATGTCTACATTAGACAGAGGAGAGAGAAAATTGTGGGGAAGACGATCAAGGAGAGACTTTCAAATCTTATAATGCTTCCCAATACCCAAATTAGTTTATGTTATTTTTGATTGTCTTTAAGTGGGAAAAAAAATGATTTCCCCTTAATCCGTAATTCAAACATTGCTTCTCAAAGTGATGAAAATAGCATGTAGGTATTAGTCAAGGATTTGCTTTTCCAAGATTTGGCTGAAAACCAAACTAAAACTTCCATGTGCTCCAATAAACCCAGTGTTTCTCACAGGTTGCTATTTCTAATCCCTGTTTCCATGGAAATGGACCTTACATCGGCAAAAAGGGGATGAGGTACTGAGTGATTTATTCCCACTGTTTGATATATTAAGTGATTTGCCACTGTTCTTTTCCTTTTCTGTAGAAATTGTATAAGGATATTTTTCTTGTAGGGCTCTCAGACCTTCAGATTAAAGAAGCTGTAGAAATATAACCCTTAAGGGATAAAGCCAGGCTTCCCTGGTGGTTCAGGCGGTAAAGAATCCACCTGCAATGTGGGAGACTTGGATTCCATCCCTGGGTTGGGAAGATCCTCTGGAGAAGGGCATGGCAACCCACTCCAGTATTCTTTCCTGGAGAATCCCCATGGACAGAGGAGCCTGGCGGGCTACAGTCCATGGGGTTGCAGAGTTGGACACGACTAAGAGACTAAGCAAACTACACAGGGTTGATAAAGCCACAGCTGATCCCTTCCTGGTAAGACTTGAGGAGACAGAGGCTGATGCGGTTATAAATAAGAGAACAAACCTCGAAGTCATGGTAGTTGGCTCTTGTACTCAAAATGCTTTAATCGAAATGGGAGATTTATGAAACATTTACAGTATTTCCTACAACAAGGTAAAATAAAATAATTATTAAAATCATAGTTTAAGAATGACATTGATTTTTCCTTCTGTAGGATGATTTGGCCTCTGATAAATCTAAGAACCTCTGGAGGCTCACTCAGTTGGGAATATCAGTGGTTTGCTTGCAGTCACCTTTCAGGAAGGAAGCTGGCAATTCTGACAGGTGTACTTATGGACCCCTGCTCTGTGGCCACTGTTGCTGTTGCTTCTGTATGAATGGGAATAATTCATTAATCAAAAGTCAGTTCTCAGGGGGTCAATCAAACCTGTCTCCTGCCAGTTTCCTTTTTTTCTTGGGCTAAATTTTCCTGCTTCCTGAGTCTGGAAAGTAGGTTGACACTCTCAAAGTCTGTCCAAGAACTCAGGACTTTCAGCTACCCTGTTGATAACACTATTGTTAATTTAAAAATGTTGTTTGTATGAAATTTAGTAGTGAAGTTCTGTATAGATTCCTACAGTTGATTTCAACATTGTAGAAAACACGTGATTTTTCAAACTACTAGAAAGTGCCTGACTGAATTCACTGAGTTCGAGTGTTATGGAAAACTCGTAACAAGTTCATTATTTTAAAGAAGTTAATCTTTTTCCTTTTTCCTTCAGATTGGTTTTGGTGAGCCATTCTTACAGCTCTAGAATGTTTATGCAAAGGAAGAATGATTCAATCTGACTGTAGTCATTGTGCTAAGATGAATAAATCCTTTCCTACTTTTGTTTTTCCAGTTCCTCTACTTTCACTTTTTCCATCTGTGGCTGTTTCCCATTTCAAATGGAGAAAATAATAGTACACTACAAAAATTCTTTTCAGTTACCAAGGTAACTTTTTCTTAACTCCTCTCTCTGGCTCAGCAGCTTCTTGACATTCAGTAATTATTCCATTTTCTTTATGTAGGCATATATTCCTATAGCACTAGGTTCAGAACTGGCACTGATAAAGCATTAAGCAAGAGCTTGAAGAAAATTTTATAATTCCTGCATACTTATGAATAAGCATGCAATGAATGGCAAAATGGAAAGCCCCATTTAAAAAAAAAATGTCTTTTGCTGTGATTCAAATATTTTCTTTAAAAGCGCTTAAGACGTTCCTGCAGACTCTCTTGCTTTCTCATTTTAACAAATCCTACTTGCTCCTCCTACGTGAAAGGTTGATGTTTCCACAAGAGTTCAAACAGAATGGTGTAGTACAAGCCAGTACAGGCTGAATGCCTCTAAGTTCTTTTTGTGGTTGTGAGGGGGTGGGATGCATATTCTTAACACAGAGAGTTCTAAGTACTTTCAGTATTTTAGTGTAAGAATCAAGGTAATCACAAACATACTCATTCTAGAACTTTTTCCTTCTCATCACCCCTTCCCAACAGTATCCTCCTTTCAGATGTAAAGGCTCTTTCTTGTATGCTGTCCAAAAACACAAGGCTGATGGAGACTGTTTTCACCCCTTGTTTACAGTCTGTGCTTTCTTACAATGCATTATAATTCAGTTTATATAAAGTAAGAAAAATAATTATTTATAGTCTTGCTGTGGCATATGCATCAGGAGGCCATGTGGAGAGAGTATAAGAAGGGATGGTTTTAAAAAATAGTGCCTGATTCTGTATATTTTTTAATCATTGTAGTTGTGATTAAAATCTAATCACTGTGATTGTGAAAGAAGTTTTAAAAAAAATGGACATCTAATAGATGAAAAAACTGAGACTAACACGGGTATATCAGGTTTCCAAGGACACAGAGCTAGTTACAAGGGAAACTTGAGATTGGAGTAGATGTTTATCTGAGTCCCATAATTTACATGTAAAGGGGAAATTGTTACAGATAAAATGATGTGGTATTGATATCTTCAGTGCATTTTAACAGAAAGTCATTTGTGAAGAACTCTAAGATTAATCTGTTCCATTTCAATTTTTTTTTTAAATTCTGGAGAAAGAGTATTTGATCTCAAAGGACCAACTGAAATCAAGTACAGTTGATGTTTGAACAGCATGGGGGTTAGGGTCACCAACTCCCCATGCAGTTGAAAAATGCTGTTTAATTTTTGACTCATCCAAAACTTAGCTAAGAGCCTACTGTTGACTGGAAGCCTTACCAAAATATAAACTGTCGATTCATACATACTTTATATATTATATATTATATACTGGTTTTTTTTTACAATAACATAAGCTAGAGAAAATGTTGGTAAGAAAGCCATAAAAAAGAGAAAATGCATTTAAAGTACTATACCATTCATTGACAGCATAAGTTTACATTTTCTGTTTACAAGAGAAATTGTCTGTCAGTACCTATGTCAAGATTATCTTATATATTACAATAGATATTAATAACACTAGACCTCAAAAATGAAAAGATAATGTGAAATGATTGATAGCCTTGTGTAATTGATGGCGCATGTCCAGTTTGTGTTTGTTTGGACAAGTTTTGGTAAATTTTAATTATTTATTATAGATCTTTATATATCTTACGGTGATGTTGTTGTTTAGTCAGTCATGTCTTACTCCTCTGCAATCCCATGGACTGTTGCCCGCCAGGCTTCTCAATCTATGTGATTTTCTGGGCCAGATTACTGGAGTGGTTTGCCATTTTCTCCTCCAGGGGATTTTCCCAACTCAGGGATCAAACCTGCATCTCTGTGTCTCCTGCATTACAAGCAGATTCTTTACTGCTGAGCTACTGGGGAAGGCCATATTTTATGGTAGTAAATGATAAAATACTATATACATATATTTTATACATTCATGACATATCTTTTGCTTTTTTTTTTTTTGTATTCTATGCTGTGCAGTTGGTTTAAGAGTTCTTTCAAATTGTTGCAAGTCTTCTCCCCAAATTTCCAATATATTTATGGAAAAAAATCTGCATATAAGTGGACATATGAAGTTCAAATCTTGTTGTTCAAGGGTCAACTGAAGTATTCTTAACTCTGCAACACAATCTTTTGTTCTTTGATGTAACAATGTATTCTAATTAGCCCTCCATTAATTCCAGACCTGTAAATCTATTTGTCAGTTCAGGATGTGACCCACAAACATGGTGTGCAAAGACAGACCAAAGAAAGAGACAGGCAGCTCCAGATTGCTAGATGGCAGGTTTGATAAACAAGAGAACTTACATATGAGGCTTGTCTTGGGTGGCTGCAAGATAAATGTATCTCTGCATCTCCCTGCGCTGTGCTGTGCTTAGCTGCTCTGCTGTCTAGCTCTTTGCAGCCCCCATGGACTGTAGCTCACCAGGATCCTCTCTCCATAGGATTCTCCAGGCAAGAATACTGGAGTGGGTTGCCATACCCTCCTCCAGGGGATCCTTCAGGAATCAGACCAGGGTCTCCTGCATTGTAGACGGATTCTTTACCAGCTTAGCTACCAGGTAAGCCTCTGTCTCTCTCTACCAGAATCTTAAAAGTTTATATAGAGGTCTTAACTGGGCTTGGCACATACTCAGTCCAGATGGTTGCAACACCTGTAGTGCTGGAGGAGGTCATCAAGAGGATGTTGACCTGTGAACTGGACCAGGACAGTTGGAGGCTCCTTATGCCCAACCCTTGGAATGTACCTTCCACTCACTATTCCCATAGCCAGAGCTGTGGGCGAGATTTCAAGGACACAACCTTGAGAAAGTTTCTGTTTAGACCATCTGAACACTTGAATATCCAGATTCTGTAAATTTGTGGTGGGGCCATGGTTCTGACTTTTTAAAAAGCTTCCCATGTGACTTGCATAGTTACTCGATGTTTTGGGGACCAGTGTTTTGTGGCTGACATTAATAACATTCTATATCCTTCATGCAACGTCATGTCCTGGCAGGAAGGCACCAGAAGACAGGATTATTTTATAAATGAAACAGTTCCTACATTGTGTGCATGCAGAAAATACTTGTTGAATGTATGTATAATGCCATCGCTTTGATGTTATGGTAACCATAAACATGGTTTATGGTTTATGGTAAATGGTGCACAAGATAGATGTACCATGTGAAAACTCAAGTCCCAAGCACTGCCCACCAATAGCTGTCACAGCTTCACAGCTCTCCCCAATCCAGACTCTGGAAAAGGGTGCTCAGAAAAGCCATGAGTGTGTAGTGATTCAAAATTTGCTGTTCGTCATTATCACCTGAGGGTTCCAAGAAATTGATACTTCGGCCCCAGTCAAGACCAGTTAAATCAAAGATGCCAAGAGAGGCATGCATGTGTGCTAAACCACCTAAGTTGTGTCAAACTCTTTGCAATCCTGTGGACTGTAGCTCACCAGACTCCTCTGTCCATGGGATTCTCCAGGCAAGAATACTGGAGTGGGTTGCCATTTCCTACTCTAGGGGATCTTCCAGACCCAGGGATTAAGCCTGAGCCTCTTTCAACTGCTGCACTGCCTGGCGGGTTCTTTACAGAGCCATGAGGGAAGCCTCAAGAGAGGCATATTCTGTGCTAATTGTGGCATCAAGCACTTAACCTAACTTGGGGAAAGACCTAACTTTGTTGGCTAGTTGGGACCAAGTATACATTTAATAATAAAATGGCCACGATGTCTTAATTCTTCATTGCCTTCCTTATTCTTCTAAAAAGGCATATCTTGGATCAGGGAGGTGAGAGCAGGGGTGTGGGTGAGGTTGAGGGGAGCTGCCTGATTAAGCACATCTTAAGGGCGAGGCATTATTTCAGGTGTCTATAGATAATGTCACACAAAAGCTTTAGTGCTAATTGTATATCATCAATCTTTTAAGAAATCTGGTGAATTCATATAATACAAAATTATGAACCAGAAATGTTAGACGATAAAACTAAAATTAATAAAACATGCTGAGAAAAAAAATCTGTGACTGAAGCAGAAATTTCCTATCTCTGGGTAAAATGTATTTAGAAATATTTTAAGAATATATGCAATAGAGGTAACTGTGGGTTTCAAACATCTGTGGAGGAAAAAATAAAAATAAATTTGATTTTCACTCAGTTATAAAATGCAAGGGGTAAAAGACATCCTGGGGTTCCTCCTTAAGTTTTTTTAAAAGTTGCTTATTTATTTTTGGCTGTGCTGAGTCTTCCTTGATGTTGGGCTCTTCTCTAGTTTTGGTGAGCAGGTGCGACTCTCCAGTTGCGGTGCTCAAGCTTCTCATCGTGGTGGCTTCTCTTGTGGAGCACAGGCTCTAGGGTGTGCGAGCTTCCATATTTGTGGCACATGGGCTCAGTAGTTGCAGCTTTTGTGCTCTGGAGTGTAGGCTTAATAGTTTGGGCACACTAGCCCAGTTGCTCCACAGCATGTAACATCTTCCCGGACTAGGAATCGAACCCGTGTCGCCTGCATTGGCAGGCGAATTCTTTACCCAGGAAGCCCCACCCTTCATTTTAAAGAGAAGTTAGGGCACTTGTCTAAGGTCACACAGCTAACTGCTTTGGGAAGAGTTCTCATATACCAGCTAAATTTCTGAAGGAAATGGAAATAGTGATATCAATTCAGAAGATGTTATTTCGAGATATCCCACAAATTTTATCCTTGCACTGTATATTTTTATTGTTCTTAGATAGTAATCAGATTTTTCTACTTAAGACTTTTTCCATCTGCACAAGTAGTAAAAGTATTAATGTTTCTAGCCCAACCTATATAAATGTTTGAATATGTATTAGGAATTGCAAGTATTGTGAAGCTTTATTTTAATGCAAAAAGTGAAAATTGCTAATAACATTTCTATCTTTCCTATTCCCCAAATCTTGTCATTGCATACTACACCTGCTTTTTTTTTTTACCCAGACTTTATGATCCTGGATAAGAAGTATACATTGACATCCCTGGCATGACTGCATTTAAATATTTCTGAAGATGGTTTATGGACAAGTTTACAAAGCACTGGAGCTTTACTGTGAATACAAGAGGGTATTCACAATAGTAATCATGACTGGCTTGGTTCCAAAAGGTACTGGGAAAAATAACATTAACCATTTGCAGATAAAAACATTTCCATCAAAATATGATCAGACTTTTTTTGGATGTGTTCAGAGTTAGTCATAAAACCAACTATCTTATTAAAAATAAAAGAGAATCATTCCAAGACCCACAAGGATGGAGGGATGCAAACTGTAACTACTGGGGTGATTGATGAAAACATTTGCTACCGTCAAGGCCATGGTGTCTTGTCAGTTGTTAGATTCAGATGTCATCAGTCACTGTCTGTGTGTGCATAGTTTACACATGAGCCAGTGACCAGTGAAGGAAGGCTCTTTAGCTCTTAGGAGCTTAATCTCCTTATGACATCATCACTTCTTTCTATTTTTTTTTTTTTTGAACAGAATGGCCTTACAGTACCAGGAACTACCTCTTGCTGACACCATTGTATCTTCAAGGTCTTCACAGCCTATGTCCAGGGTCCCATGTCTCTGCTTTGTTCATCTGATTTAGGTTTATTTCTCAATGGAGTACTGACCGTGTTTGTGTCTGTTTTCTCTCTCCACAGATTGAGTGTCCATATTCTTTAGCTCCCTTTCCTTTATCTTCCCTCTGCTTTTCTCCATCTGTTTTTTACTAATTCCTTCTCTCTTCTCCATATATTTCTTCAGCTGATGCACACTCTTAGATTTTTCAAGCAACTGGCACATATAGGGCGTGCAGATTTTGCAACCATCTTGTGAAAGACACATATGCACGTGCATATTCACATGTACTATGTCCCTCCCCCTCAACACACAGTTCTGTACTGTATGCCTCACTGCTGCTAAGTTGCTTCAGTCGTGTCCGACCCTGTGCGACTCCAGAGACTGCAGCCCACCAGGCTCCTCCTTCCATGGGATTTTCCAGGCAAAAGTACTGGAGTGGGGTGCCATTGCCTTCTCCACCATGCCTCACTAGTAAGTCCTTATTAGTATGATGATTAGGATTGAGTCATCTTTATTTTATAATTTCTTTGGCTATTTATGATTTTAATCATTACAGAAGGCAATATAATAGTGGATAGTGGATACTAAACTCTTATTTATAGTTTCTGTCATTCAAAAAACATTTTGAAGCATATTTTGCTTCAGTGAAATTGCTAAAAATTATATTGAATTACCAAGTTGACAAATTTACCAAGTGCTTCGATTTACCAAATATAGGTGTCTTTTAATTATTTATAAATGTTATAGCAATTTATAAAGGAAAGGGTGGTTTACTAACTGGCTGACGCTGACTTGCTTAAGTGTCTGAGCTCAGAGGACAGCTTGGATGTGGACTGTACAATGTAGACTACGGAATGACTGTATTATTTTCCTATTGCTGCTGTAAAAATTTACCACAAATTTAGTGAAATGTTATTAAAATAGTTAAAAGAAACATACACTTTGTAAATTGCTAATATTGGGAACTTGGAAAATGGACTTTTACAATTCAGTCATTTGACTGATTGGCTTTCAGTGAACTGACCTTAGAAAATTTTAGTTTTGGCATATCGATGTGCTTTCCTTTCAGATACCTTACATCATTTGAACTTTACAGTAATTCTGATTATTATTCTGCAATAATTCTGAATAAGTTTTCATTTTGTAATGGCAAGTAGGTGAAGTCATATCCAGTTTTCTTAACACAAATTATTCTAAGCAATGTGAATCATATTGAGATGTACACACTTTGCCAATTTGTCTCCTAATTGGTGATATGAAAGTTGATCTCTTGGCTAAAGTGGCATTTGCTAGCTTTTGCCATTGTTGTGTTACATTTTTTCCTTGTTGCAAACCATAGCAATCTATGTGAGAAATGCTAGGAGAATATGTAAATATCCTGTCCAACAAACTGTCAACCAGTGGTTTTAACATCCATTGATGACTTTTGCTTAAATTAATTATTACCTTGCTGGTTTCACAAAGGCTTTTCTTTCCTTTTCTTTTTTTTGGCCATGCCACAAGTCTTTGTGAGATCTTAGTTCTTCAACAAAGGATCAAACCCAGGCTCCTGGCAATAGAAGTGCGGAGTCCTAATCACGGGACCGCCATGGTGTTTTTCTAATTCTAGTATTAATTCTACATTTATTAGCTGGCATTTTTCTATAAAGAAGTTCTCTCCCACTCCTCTTTCCTTAGTATCACTTTGGATAATTGGATTTTTGAAAATAACTCACTGTCATTGTTATTCTTTCTGAGTTTAAATTATCACAGATTTAGCTTTAGGATTGGAGAAGGAAATGGCAACCCACTCCAGTGTTCTTGCCTGGAGAATCCCAGGGATGGGGGAGCCTGATGGGCTGCCATCTATGGGGTCGCACAGAGTCAGACACAACTGAAGCGACTTAGCAGCAGCAGCAGCAGCAGCTTTAGGATAGCTCTTGTGTCCTCTGACTTGTTTCTATCAGGTTTTGAGCCTTTCTTTGCTTTATAACGGGCTTCCCTGGTGGTGCAGAGGTTAAAGCGTCTGCCTGCAATGTAGGAGACCTGGTTTCAATCCTTGGGTTGGGAAGATCCCCTGGAGAAGGAAATGGCAACCTACTCCAGTACTCTTGCTTGGAGAATCCCATGAACGGAGGAGCTTGGTAGGCTACAGTCCATGGTTGCAAAGAGTCGGACATGACTGAGCTACTTCACTTTGCTTTATAATATGGTAAAATACCCCAGGCTCATCTTGTACCTTCTCTGCCCCAGATCCAGAACCATTAATTTCTTTGAGGAGACTGGCACAGAAAGGTATTTAGAAGCAAAAATCTAATGCTAAGTGTTTTCACTGCTGTTGTTTCTAGGCCCTTGCAGAGGTCAAAACTGGAAATAAATTAAAATTTTAAAATGAGTTCATATTGATATCTATATTTTAAATCAATCAAAATAGAGTTTTTCCTTCTTCCATTCCACATTTGCATCTTCTTTCTCCCTCAGTGAAAACTCTGTTTCCCCAAACATTAATGTATTTATTCATTTGTTTTATCATGCAATTTTAAGTTCATAGTTTTTTTGGTCTCTGACTTATGCTGTAAACATGCATTGTGAGACATTTTATTTGCTGTCTTTATTGATCCATATGATTTTTTTAAAGAATGGTTAGACAAATTTGGATTAAGACTTCATTATTCTGTGGGGACACAGAAAGCTATGAACTGTGTTTTCAAGCTTTTAAAGCCTGAGTTGATCCATATTCTATCAGTCTTCATTTCATTATTACCACAAAACACTTGATTTGTCACACCCAGTTTTAAGGGATGAGAGAAGTGGAAATCTATTACAGGCCTAGAAGGATAACTGGAATACTGCCGATGACAAAACATCAATCTCAGTGACCAAAAATGCTTGTAAAATATACAACCAAGCAATCTTTGTTAAGGCTTTAGCTATTCTCTAAGACTAGGTTGTCCAGAAAACAAAGCCTGAGGCAAAGTGTATGTGAAACTTTTAATCGGGGAATACTGGGAAGCTGGTGTGAGTTAAAAGGAGAATGAGGCAGAGAAGGAGTGAGAGCTCGATGAGGATATATTTTGAGCTGATCATAATATCACCTGATATCAAATGCAAATGATTTCTCACTCTTGAAAGGCCTCCTTACAGTAGAGCCTGTTAAATTACATCCCTGGCCAGCCCATGTTAGAAAGAAGAAATTATCCCTCAGTTCTCATCTTCCATTGCTCAAAGGATTACTGCATAAAGTGATAGCTGCTCTGCGCTTTGGGTTTGCATGTGTGTGGTTTGGGCAACTGAGGCAGTGTCTTTATACCTCAGTGGCAACAGGAAAGCCTTGGGCTAGGAGATGAAAGATATATTCATTGACATGAATGGTCTGATGCTGTTGGGTTAAACTTTGGAATCCACATAGAATTGATTGTCAAAGTGAAGGTTCGGGTGGACCAATTGGACAAGGACCCCAAAGATACATGGCGCTAAGGCTATATGTGGTGAAGCATAAGAAATATCTGACATAATTACTTTTATCTCTGAATCTTAGTTATCATCTAAATTATATCTATAAAATAGAGGCAGTAATAGTTATCTATGGGTAGCATATATTTATGCCAACAGGGAAGCTCTGTTGCATATGTAATAAAACTCATCATGTCTTCTATAAGACAAGTCATTTTTCTGACTCTACTTTGTTCATTAATGACATTCGGATTGTTCTTATTTAGGTTTAAGACTTTGGAGCGATCTGTGACTCCTGCTGCTTTTTATTGTGCAATGACAGGTAAAAGCCTGGTCATGTAGAGCCTAACTCCACAGTGGCTCTGCAATCTGTTATGTAATTTCCAACACCATCACTTTAATTCAGGCTGAGCACATTTTGCCTGAAATAGCCAACCGATGTTTCCTGTACTTCCCACCTCTTCTTTCTCTTGCTTGCTCTGAAAACAGTCTAAAATAATCTTCCTAAAGCATCTGATAATGTTTTTCTTCATAATGTCAACTGCTTCCAAAATTCTACCAAATTAAATTTAACCTTCTTTCTGTAGGGTATAGAACAATACACAAATTAATTAAACCTGCCTTATCTACTGGAGAAGGCAATGGCAACCCACTCCAGTGTTCTTGCCTGGAGAATCCCAGGGACTGGGGAGCCTGGTGGGCTGCTGTCTATGGGGTCGCACAGAGTCGGACACGACTGAAGCGACTTAGCAGCAGCAGCCTTATCTATCTGGTTCTGTTTTGCTAAAATCCATGTATCTGATTGTATCAAAATTAAATTTCACAGGTTTTCTTGGATATACTGGGCTTTCCTGATGTTATTCCTTGCTCATATTTTCTTTAATCTTTTTTTTTTAATTGAAGCATAGTTGATTTACTATATTGTGTTAGTTTCAGGTATAAGCAAAATGATTCAGTTTTTTTTTTTCAGATTCTTTTCCATTATTGGTTATTGCAAGATACTGAATATAGTTTCCTGTGCTGTACAGTAAGTCCTTGTTGTTTATCTATTTTAGTATAGTAGTGTGTATCTGCTAATCCCCAACTCCTTAATTTATACTCCCTCAATTTTTCCCCTTTGGTAACTGTAAGTTTTTCTCTGTGTTTGTGAATCAGTCTTGTAAGAAGTTCATTTGCATCATCCTTTTTATATTCCACATATAAGTAATATCTTATAATATTCATCTTTGTCTGACTTACTTCATTTAGTTTAATAATCTCTAGGTTCATTTGTGTTGTTGCAGATGGTGCTATGTCATTCTTTTTATGGCTGAGTAATATTCCATTTGGCCTTTTATACAGTTCAAGAGGTTCTCATGGCAAGTTTACTGGGGTGGTGTCATTCCCTTTTCCAGTGGATCACATTTTGTCAGAACTCTCAGCTATGACCGATCTGTCTTGGGTGGCCCTGCACGGCACGACTCATAGCTTCACTTAATTATGCAAGCGCCTTTGCCATGACTGTAATCTGTGAAGGAGGAGAGTGAAAGAGCCAGCTTAAGACCAAATATTTAAAAAAACTAAGATAATGGTATCTGGCCCTATTCAGTTCAGTTCAGTCGCTCAGTCGTGTCCGACTCTTTGCGACCCCATGAATCGCAGCACGCCAGGCCTCCCTGTTCATCACCATCTCTCGGAGTTCACTCAGACTCACATCCATCGAGTCAGTGATGCCATCCAGCCATCTCATCCTCGGTCGTCCCCTTCTCCTCCTGCCCCCAATCCCTCCCAGCATCAGAGTCTTTTCCAATGAGTCAACTCTTCGCATGAGGTGGCCAAAGTACTGGAGTTTC
>SJYT01031160.1:436911-475415 GCA_006410635.1 Cephalophus harveyi
TGTCATCTGCATATCTGAGGTTATTGATATTTCTCCCGGCAATCTTGATTCCAGCTTGTGTTTCTTCCAGTCCAGCGTTTCTCATGATGTACTCTGCATATAAGTTAAATAAGCAGGGTGACAATATACAGCCTTGACGCACTCCTTTTCCTATTTGGAACCAGTCTGTTGTTCCATGTCCAGTCCTAACTGTTGCTTCCTGACCTGCATACAGATTTCTCAAGAGGCAGGTTAGGTGGTCTGGTATTCCCATCTCTTTCAGAATTTTCCACAGTTTATTGTGATCCACACAGTCAAAGGCTTTGGCATAGTCGATAAAGCAGAAGTAGATGTTTTTCTGGTTCATGGCAAATAGAAAGGGGAAGCGTGGAAGGAGTGACAGATTTCCTCGTCCTGGGCTCCCAAATCACTGTGGATGGTGGTGAGTGCATCCATGAAATCGGAAGACAATTGCTTCTTGGCAGGAAAGTGATGACAAACCTAGACAGTGTGCTGAAAAGCAGAGACGTTAGTCTGCCAACAAAGGTCCATATGATGCTTTTGACTTGTGGTGTTGGAGAAGACTCTTGAGAGTCCCTTGGACTGCAAGGAGATCCAACCAGTCCATTCTGAAGGAGATCAACCCTGGGATTTCTTTGGAAGGAATGATGCTAAAGCTGAAACTCCAGTACTTTGGCCACCTCATGCGAAGAGTTGACTCATTGGAAAGGACTCTGATGCTGGGAGGGATTGGGGGCAGGAGGAGAAGGGGACGACCGAGGATGAGATGGCTGGATGGCATCACCGACTCAATGGATGTGAGTCTGAGTGAACTCCGGGAATTGGTGATAGACAGGGAGGCCTGGTGTGCTGCGATTCATGGGGTCGCAAAGAGTCGGACACGACTGAGTGACTGAACTGAACTGAATGGTCTGTCCAGTGGTCACATACGGTTTTAAGAGCTAGGCTGTAAACAAGGCAGAAGGCTGAAGAACTCATGCCTTTGAACTGTAGTGCTGGAGAAGACTCTTGAAAGTCCCTTGGACAGCAAGATCAAACCAGTCCATCTTAAGGGAAATCAACCTTGAATATTCACTGGAAGGACTGATGCTGAAGCTCCAGTATTTTGATCATCTGATGTGAACAGATGACTCATTGAAAAAGTCCCTGATGCTGGGGAAGATTGAGGGCAGAAGGAGAAGAGGGCGTCAGAGGAAAAGATGGCTGGACAGCATTACAGCTGCAATGAACATGAACTTGGGCAAACTCTGGGAGAGGGAGACCTGGTGTGTTGCAGTCCATGGAGTCACAAGGAGTTCAGACATGACCTGGAGCCTGAACAACAGCAACAGCATTCTATTGTATGTATGTGAGTGCTGAGTTGCTTCAGTCGGATATGTACCACATCTTCTTTATCCTTTCATCTGTCAATGAATGGTTAAGTTGCTTCCGTATCTTGTCTACTGTGAATAGACATAAACCTGCTGTGAACATTGGGGTGCATATAAATTTTCAAATTAGCATTTTTGTTTTTTTTTTCCAAATATATGCCCAGGAGTGGAATTTCTGGATCATATGGTAACACTATTTTTATTTTTTAAAGGAGCCCCCATACTGTTCTCCATAGTAGCTGTACCAATTTACATTCCCACCAACTGTGCAGGCTTCTCTGATGGCTCAGATGGTAAAGAATCTGCCTGCAGTGTGAGATATCCAGGATATCCCTGGATTAGAAAGATCCCCTGGAGAAGGAAATGGCAAGCCACTCCAGTATTCTTGACTGGAGAATCCCATGGAAAGGGGAGCCTGGTTGGGCTACAGTCCATGGGGTTGCAAAGAGTCAGACACAACTGAGCGACTAACACACACACACCATCAGTGCAGGAGAGTTCCCTTTTGTCCACACCCTCTCCAGCATTTTTTATTTGTAGACTTTTGATTATGGCCTTTCTGACTGGTATGAGGTGATATCTTTTTGTAGTTTTGATTTGCATTTCTTTAATAATTAATGATTCTGAGCATCTTTTCATGTGCCTGTTGGCCATATGTATGGCCATATTTCTTCTGTGGACAATATTTCCCTCCATCTTACATGCCCTATGCCCTTTCTATTACTGCTGTTTCTTGAAAATATTCACCTTCCTTCAAAACATATCTTTAAAATTATCTCCTTCAGGAAGACTGGGCAGAATAATCAGGCCTGCTGTTTTAATCATCACCAGTAGCCCATCTCTTGCTGGGTGTTCTGTGTTCTTAACTTTTTATGTGGGCTCTTTTTTTTGCCTTCTTTTAAGGAAAAGTGTATATGTGGTGGGGGAGTGAGTATGTGTGTGCATGCACACGTGTATGTGTACATGTACATGTGGCTATTCTATTATCAGTGCCACATCCTGAGTTGCTGTCCAGTTTAAGAGCTTAGCCCAAGGGAGGGAAGAGGTGAACTTGGAAAGCTCAGATGAGGGAAATTGGAGGTGATTATGCTCCAATTTCCAGAGCAAGAGAACCATGTTCTGTATTCCTAGATAGAGCTCCTTGATCATACAAGCCTACAAAGATCTTTCTCAGCTGCCACCAGGCTATGAAGCATGATTGAGACAGATTGATGCTAATCAATTTTGCAAATGTATGTATGTATCTGCTGTTTTGGATAATCTGGCAGGACTGGTAAAGGGTCAGAAGAAATGTCTTCTTATATCTGAAGGCTTAGGAAAGTGAAGGGGACATTGAATCTCATGTACCAAAAATGTTTAATTACAAACAACTAAAGTCAATTACATTTAAAAAATTTGGTAAACAATAGTTTAACCAATAAATCTCTACCAGAGCCCTTTAGAGTAATGTAAAATATTATGTGACAGTTTCAAACACTCAGCAATCACTTGCTTTATTTGGATGGAGTTATTTTTACTAATAACAAAATTGGGGAGAAATGACTTATTGCATATAAGCTAACATTTTGTACTAGTGAGAATATATTTTGGTAGGAAAAAGATTATGGCTAAAAATAGTAACCTGGAAAAGTCATTTTGTCAGGCAGATTCTGACTGAGAGAGATCCTAAAAATGCTTGTCTTAAGAAGTGTTTAATCTTAGATCTGTTTTTCAATCATTTTAAGGAAAGGAACAAGTTGCTTCTTGATATTGATATTGGATATTAAACAAGGTTTCTGGTTTCAAAGTAAATAGGCTTTTATTTATTGAGAAGAGGCCTGCTTATAAGGAGGAAGCTGGCTAATTTTGGCCCATTTCCCTGGAATCACAGTTTCCTATTTGATGGGAATGTGAGGAGCATGATTGTTTATACTCCAGAAAAGACAGTGGGAAGAAGAGAGGAAAGAGCATCAGGGACTGACCTTTTGACCCAGCTGACAGTCCAAGAATCCAAGATTTTAGAATTAGGATTGCAGTGGATCAGGGGTAAATCTTCCTAAGGCAAATGAAATACGATTCTGAGTTCTCTGAAGAATGCAGGGCTCTCTCCCAACTATCTCTTAAATTTGTTCTCTCCCCTTCATCGTTTCTCCACGGGATACATGCAACAGCTTCTTAGCTGGTCCCATTGCTGCAGATCGACCGAGCTTCGGTTCACCTACAGTTTGTTGCTAGTGTTATAACTGAAATGACAGAAATTGTCTATTTTTGCTCTCCAAGACAGTATCCGGCAGTAACAGATAAATAAAAACAATTTAAAAATTAGTGAATGAATGCATTTTTCAAAGTAACAAATTCAAAAATTTGATCTTGAACTCTGGGGTCCTTCAGCAGTGGTGGAACAGAGGACTATTTGAGGCTAAGGAAAGGGGATGGCCTTTAAACTCTTCAAATCTTTGTTATCTACCCCTGTAGTGTATGTGCGCATGCATGCTAAGTTGCTTCAGTCGTGTCTGATTCTTTTCAACCCTATGGACAGTAGACCTCTAAGCTGCTCTGTCCATGCGTTCTCTAGGCAAGAGTACTGGATTGGGTTGCAAGGCCCTCCTCCAGAGAATCTTCCCAGCCCAGGGATCAAACCCATGTCTCCTTCGTCACCTGCATCGGAAGGCAGAATCTTTACCACAAGCGTCACCTGGGAAGCCCCCTGCAGTGCGTAGTGTGGTGCATTCTCCTGATCTGCCTTCATCACCAAGACCCTCATTCGCTCTAGGGCCGGGAACGTCGGCTGTTGACGGTTCACAACTGATCCCTTCCCTAAAATATTAATCTGGGGACTTCCCTGGAGCTCCAGCGATTGAGAGACCATGCTTCCACTGCAGGGGGCCTGGGTTCAGTCTTTGGTCAGGGAACTAAGATCCCACATGCCATGCTGCACAGCTGCAGGGAAAAAAAAAAAAAAAAAGAAAATATTGATTTGGCCCCAAAAGCAACTGTACGATGGTTCTAGTAGTGCTAAGTTGTCTTTAACTTCATTCGAAACAATTTGTTACAATAGATTGTATTGTGACAGCTGTCATATCACCATGCATTTAAGAACACATAAAAATTGGTGAATTTTTGTATATCCATTTTAATATTGAAGGTGAAAGAAAAAATATTTTCAACATATTGTGCTTTATTATTTCAAAAAAGGTAAAAAAGCAGCTGAAATGCAAAAAAGGATTTGTACAGTGTATGGAGAAGGTGCTGTAATCGATCAAACATATCTGAAGTGGTTTGTGAAGTTTCATACTGAGAATTTCTCACTGGATGATGTGCCGCTGTCAGCTAGACCAGTTGAAGTTGATAGCAATCAGATCAAGACATTAATTGAGAGCAACTGAGAGAGTAGCATTGAAACATATACATTCAGTTCAGTTCAGTTGCTCCATAGCTTGTGCTTCATCCAGCCCAGTGTTTCTCATGATGTACTCTGCATATAAGTTAAATAAACAGGGTGACAATATACAGCATTGACTTACTCTTTCTCCTATTTGGAACATATACATAACCATATGTAAAATTAGGCAGCCTGTGGAAATTTGCTGGATGACACAGGGAGCTCAAATCTGGTGCTCTGTGATAATCTAGAGGGATGAGAATGGAGGTGAGAGGGAGGTTCAAGAGGAAAGGGACATATATATATATCTATGGCTGATTCATGTCAATATATGACAGAAACCAACACAATATTGTAAAGCAATTATCCTGCAATTAAAAATAAACAAACTTAAAGAATCAATATTATACACCTTGAGAGATAGCCAGCATACTCAAGGTATCCAATCAAGCTTTGAAAATCATTTGCACCACCTTGGTTATGTTTATTTCTGTGATGTTTGGGTTCCATATAAGTAAAGCAAAAAAAAAAAAAAAAAGAAAAAGAAAAAAAACACCTTCTTGACTGTATTTCCACATATGATTCTCTCTACTGAGATGTAATGAAAACATTCTGTTTCTAAAACAAATGGGCAATGAAAAATGGATACTGTACAATAATGTGGAATGAAAGAGATCAGGGGGCAAGTGAAATGAACTGCTATGACCCATGCCAAAGATTTGTCTTCATCCAAAGGAGGTGATGTTGTGTATATGGTGGGATTGGAAGGGGGTCTTCTGTTATGAGCTCCTTCCAGAAAACCAGATGATTAATTCTAACAAGTCTTGCTCCCAATTAGACCAACTGAAAGTAGCACTCGATGAGCATTTGGAATTAGTCAACAGAAAATGTATAATCTTCCGTCAGAATAATGCAAGACCACATGCTTCTTTGATGACCAGGCAAAAACTGTTACAACTTAACTGGAAAGTTCTGATTCATCTATCGTGTTCACCAGACATCGTACCTTTGGATTTCCATTTATTTAGGTCTTTACAAAATTTTTTAAATGGAAAGAATTTCAATTCCCTGAAAGACTGTAAAAGGCACTTAGAACAGTTCTTTGCTCTAAAAGGTAAAAAAGTTTTAGGAATATGGAATTATGAAGTTGCTTAGAAAATGGCAAACGGTAGTGGTGAACAAAACAGTGACTATACAGCTCAATAAAGTTCCTGGTGAAAAGAAACAATATGTCTTTTATTTTTACTTAAAAACTGAAGGAAGTTTTTAGCCAATCCAGTGTATATCCATAGTGGGAGTTCTTTCTGGGTCTCTGTGGCTAGAGACCAGTCCTTCTGTCCCTTGGTAATCTTAAACAGGAACAATTTGTACTGAGTTCCAGTAATTAGAAGTGTGCCTGAGTTACTGAGGAGTAAGAGTACAAGAAATACACAGAGGATATATGGGATCACACATACTTATTGTTTGTACTTAGAACATGATTTTATGAACATGAGGAAGACATAGCTGCAAAATCGTCATACAGCTAATATAAATAACTCAAGCCAAAAATAATATCTGAGGCTCTAATGAACTTATTTAAGTAATTTAAGATTGATTCAAACATTGTCAAAACTATTCTTTATTTTTCAGTTATGTAGATAGCTAAAAAGAAAAAAAACGTACTTGAGATCATAATAAGATAATATTCCCACAACAAAGGAGAAAAAATGCAGTCACCCAACACTAAAATAATCTGAAGTGCCTCCGTGTTCCCTCTTCATGGCCATTATGACATACCTTGATAATCAAGAGAGGCAAAAACGATTGTCCTTGTTTATTTCACAGGTTTATGGCAAGGCAAAAATGAAACTGCAGGCAAAGAGGAAGTTGAAAGTGAGGGACAATACAGTATACATTGCATTGGTAATTTTCAGCACGGTTATTTAATGGAAGAGGGGAAAACTCTCCTAGCTGGTCAAGATGTGGCAGTGGAGAAAGAATCCAGATGTAGATTCAGAAGATAACTTCTTTGCATAGTCTTTGCTGACTATGTTTATAGAAGTAAATGTCAAGGTAAGCTTGGCAAGGAACAAAAGAGATGAGTCACATTTCTCCAGTCTCATTCCTGAGATGTTATCTTTTACCTTTCTGAGTATGTACAAGGCTGACCCTGGGTTTCTGATCCTTTATGGGAAACAGTATGCAAACACTCAAATAAGAGCAGCGCAGTCATTTTTCTTATGTGCTTTGTTTTCATTTCTATGACTTGGAAAGACCAAGTTTCCAAGCGCAGAAATCCATGTAGTTGCCCTGCAAGTCAAGTCCTTGCTTGCACCCTGGACTTAATAAAGCGATTAGTTTTAGACAGGCTCTTAGAAGCAAACGTAAGCTTTGAATTGAAAATGCTTTTCTCTGTGTCTTGCTTTCACATTAGACACAAATAAGACTTGTCAGTACCTCAGTCCTTTTGTGTTTTAAGTATATTTTCCTATGTCTCTGGAACTGCTTCTATATAATCAGCCATTATGTCATAACCTGCCAAGCCAACAGGTGTTAACAGCAAGAAACTATGCCAATTGTTTTTAGGATACGTTGACTTTTATGGCTAAAAATCTTGACTTAATATGCTAGTAGAAAAGACTATTTTACAGCTTCCTTAGAGCTTTATAATGAGGGTGGGATAGCACTTTCTCACCTTTAATATCTTGGATCATTTCTCATTTTTCGCTTTTCTTTTACTCCCAAACTTCTTCACAATATTTTATATTTGTCACCTCTCTTTCCTTCCTATTTATTCCTTATTTTCTTGTGGTCTTAATTCAGCCGCCCTACTATCCTAAAATTGTCTTCACAGTTAGTCACTAGTAACCTTTTAGGAAACACATGTAGAGACTTAAAGCTGACATTTTTTGGACCTTCCTGTGATGGTTGCTTTGTTGATTGCCCCCACTGCCTTAAACGCTTCCTTTGCTCTCTTAACTTCTGTGATACTGTATAAGACTGATTCTCAAAACCAGAGATAGTCTCAATTTCTCTATTTTGATTATGGCTTAAAACCATAAAGTTATTCTGTACTCACCTCCATCTCTTTCCTACTAAGTCTTCACTCTTTTCCCTTTGTAATATTCTTTCTCCTTTTTTCCTTCCAAATCCCACTGTTAATCACCCTTGTCCAAGTTCTGTGTCATGCTTGTTCTTAACTGGCCTCTTTGTATTCAATTTTTCCTCATTCCAACTGTTACTAAGCTACTGCTAGATTTTTTTCACCAAAACACTTTTTTTTAAACAAGTCACTCCATCATGCTCTGTGCTTGAAAGTGGCTGGATTCAAGCCATTTGGGAATGCATCTGTTTGAAGATGTATTTCCCTTAAAACTAGGCCAATACTTATAGTGAAGATGCAGATCAGTGGCTGTCTTGGATGCAAATGCTGAGGTGGGCCAGTTTAGTCTGATGCTTGGAGTCAGATGCCGAAGGCTAGAGGTCAGGGCTCTGCAATCAAGGCAATTAAAAGGGTGAAACGTAGCTTCTGCAGAACTGGGTTGAATAACATTAGGGGCTTTAAAGCAGAAAACACAGGCGAGTCTGAGGACAAATGAGAGTAGGCATTACGGCATGTGTTCAAAGAAAAGAGCCAATCAATGGACTATGCTGAACAAAGTTGCGTTCTTAAACTGCGAGAGATGGTGCAGATCAAGGGGCAGTGGTCAAACTGAGTTCTATAGTTTCTGCTGGGATTTTTTTTTTTTTTACTTAATATGTCAAATTTTTTTCTGTTTCAGTACATAGAGTAACACATTATCGTTAAAATTTTTATTGAAATACAGTTAATTTGCAATGTTGTGTTAGTTTTAGATGTATAGCAAGATGATTTAGTTTTAGTCTTTTTCCAGATTCTTTTCCAGTATAGATTGTTACAAGATATTGAGTATAGTTCCCTCTGCTATACAGTAGGTCCTCTTTTATTGTATTTATAGTAGCATGTATGTTAATCCCAAATCCCTAATTTATTGTTCCTTTCTCCTAACACATTCTTTTTTAAAATTTACTTTTAATTGGAGGATAATTGCTTTACAATGTTGTGTTGGTTTCTGCCATACAACAACGTGAATCAGCCACAAGTATATAGGTCCCCTCCCTCTTGAACATCCCTCCCATCTCCACGCCATTCCACCATCTAGATGGTCACATAGCACTGGGTTGGACTCCCTGTGTTTTATAGTAACTTCCCACTATCTGCTGTGATTTTTGCTTATGGAGTAAAGAAATAGGCTAAGGATTTCCTAGGCTGATTTGCAGGAGGGTGATTCTTCCATGAGTTCCTTTATATGGACCAATTGTTTTAACCAAATGAATGTAATTAATTGTTCCCTAGCCCATTCTAGGGGCCTTTCAGGTAGCGCTAGTGGTAAAGAACCCGCCTGCCAGTGCAGGAGTCAGAATAGACATGAGTTTGAACCCTGGGTTGGGAAGATCCCCTGGAGGAGGGCATAGAAACCCATTCCAGTAGTCTTGCCTGGAGAATCCCATGGACAGAGGAGCCTCAAGTGCTATAGTCCATGGGGTTGCAAAGAGTCAGACACGACTGAGTGACTAAGCATGCTTAGTCGTAGCGATTAGGCACTAAGCATGCAGCACAGCACTACATGCTAGGAGAAGGAGGGTCACAGGCTGGAGAGCCCCCAGGTGATATATTCCCACTATCAGCTTCCTCCACTAACTGTTCCTATATAAGCCAGCTCAAAGTGCCTACTTTGCTCCTTAAAGCCTTTTTTCCCTTTTGCCGCTCCTTTGTTGTGTAATCCCCAACAGTTAATTCTGTTACTATGTATCCTTTTTTTTAATATGATGTAAAGACGTTGAAGAAGAACTAAAGAGCCTCTTGATGAAAGTGAAAGAGTAGAGTGAAAAAGTTGGCTTAAAGCTCAACATTCAGAAAACTAAGATCATGGCATCTGATCCCATCACTTCATGGGAACTAGATGGGGAAACAGTGGAAACAGTGTCAGACTTTATTTTGGGGGGCTCCAAAATCACTGCAGATGGTGACTGCAGCCATGAAATTGAAAGACGCTTACTCCTTGGAAGGAAGTTATGACCACCCTAGATAGCATATTAAAAAGCAGAGACATTACTTGGCCAACAAAAGTCCATCTAGTCAAGGCTATGATTTTTCCAGTGGTCATGTATGGATGTGAGAGTTGGACTATAAAGAAAGTTGAATGCCGAAGAATTGATGCTTTTGAACTGTGGTGTTGGAGAAGACTCTTGAGAGTCCCTTGGACTGCAAGGAGATTGAATCAGTCCATCCTAAAGGAAATCAGTCCTGAATGTTCTTTGGAAGGACTGATGTTGAAGCTGAAACTCCAGTACTTTGGCCACCTGATGCAAAGAGCTGATTCATTTGAAAAGACCCTGATGCTGGGCAAGATTGAGGGCAGTGGGAGAAGGTGACGACAGAGGATGAGATGGTTGGATGCCATCACCGACTCAATGGACATGAGCGGCGGAGTAAACTTTGAGTAAACTCCAGGAGTTGGTGATGGACAGGGAGGCCTGGCGTGCTGCAGTTCATGGGATCACATAGAGTTGGATATGACTGAGTGACTGAACTGAACTGAACTGAAAGTCCTTGAGGGAAGAAATCTTATCTTTGTATCATATCACTCAAAAAAGGACTCTGCACACTGCATGTACTAAGTGCTTTTTTTAAAGGGTGGTATTGATCATCTGTTTCATTTCCAATGGACGGTGTCCTAAGAGAATCAGCTTCATGATTTATTTAGTCTAATATGGGATGAACCAGGAGAGGGCAACTGGCATTTACCTCACACTTACAGTGTGTTAGGTACCATGCAAATTTTCTCTTGTAATAATAAGAACAGCCTTTTTTTTTGATTTACTGTGCCTTGCGTGAAATGAAGTGATCTATATACATTATTTCATTTTACTCCTTATAATGACTATGTGGGATAGGTCTCATTGTTTTGGTCATTTTACGGATGATGTGATGATACTGTTGCTTAGAGAAGTTTTAATTTTTAAAAGGTAAGTGTCAAGTTTCACAGCAGGTAAGTGTAGAGGTGGAACTCAAAAATCTTTCAATCTGCTTTTACTCTATTGCATTATGTAAACTGCAAGAATAAATGTTGAATGAACATACAGTTTCAATAAACATCTCATCTCTTTCTTCATTAACTACTTGGGTTTCTCAGTATCACTTGGAAAATTGTTTGAAATGCGATTTTGCAGACCCCACAACAGACCTGCTGAATCAAACATTCTACAAGTGGAACCCCCAAATTTCTTTTAAGCAAAAAAGATCTGGATGATTCTGATGAATGTTAAGGCTTGAGAACTCCTAGCTTGTCTTCTCTCTCACTGTTGATATCTTTCTGTGGCTCTATACTTATTTATAATTCATGCTGAATACCTGCAGTCTATGTATTGTATTTTATTATATGCCATCATTTAAACTGTATTTGAATTTTACTTTATATTTCCCAATTCCTATTTTTAATTTGTCTTGTGTATTCTTGGAGGCTGCTCTTGGTGAATGAGGCCTCACATAAAAAGCACAAAAATATTGTATATTGAGTGTACTTATGTGAATGCTAGTTACTATATTTCAGGATAAACCTCAGATCTGTTTTTGCAGGGTCTTGGACATTTTGTATTTACTGGGAGGGAAGCAGAATGAGAAGCAAAACTTAATCCATTCAGGCAAGATTTATCTCTGCCACTTTATGCCCTTTGTCAGATGAGCTAAACGTTTTGGTCATTGATTTTACATTGCCTTCTTTTCCAAGCTTTGCTGGGCATCGGTAAGGATGGCAGCATATAAAAGTGTTTCTACATCTCTCAAGTCTACCTGGGATTCACTGGAAATCTGCCCAGATGCTCAAGATTTGATGATGCATAAGTTAAATGTTCATCCTCTCCTCTGTAAAACATAATGGTTGTCTGCTGGTCATTTTAGCCATCACGCTTTTCAGGACCAGGTGTCTATTCCAAATGAATGAACATTTCCTACCCTGCTCTTCTCACCTGCATATCAAACACATTGAACCTTATGGAGTTGGTTTTGAAAATAATGTTAGGCTTTATGAATGTTTTCTCCCATTTTCAACAGGGAAATGAGTCAGAAATGGCAAAGTGAATAGTTAATTTCCCTTCTCTGTATGCAGCTCTCCTGTTACATTTATAATAAAAGTGTACTTTACTTGAGTCTAACTCAGTTCATTTATTCTTTTTGAGTTTAAAATACAAGTAAAATGACTAAACTAGTTAACATGGCCTGAATTAGATTTTAGTTACTTCTTTTTCTTGTGTCTTTAAGGGAAATGACCCTAATGTTTATCACTTGGATCATGCTTCTGTATTTAAAATTTACTTAGTAAAAAGATCTTCTTTCTTTTCCCTCTGTCTCTCCTCCTTCATTCCCCCTTCCTCCTTCTGTACCCCCAGCTCCACTTTAATTATGAGAAAAGAAAAGCCAACAAACATTTGTTGAGCATTTATTCTGTCCCAGGAACTATACTTCTTACGATTCTTTTTTTAAACTGTTTTATTCATGGTAATCTTTCCTATTCCCACTGGTTCAACGATCATCTTTCCACTGAGACTTTCATTCTCTAGACAATGTGTCACCTATTTCTATTGACTCAGCTTCATAAACCTCCCTTAAATCTATCCTTACTGCTCTATCATCACTGACTTACTCATCTTTCAGCCTAAGTATCTAACAGAACTCTTAATTGGTTTCCCTGACCTCATTTTCTCCAGGCTTTAGTGCGCATGTATTTTTATCACTATCAAAATGATCTTTCCAACATGCAAATCTAGTTAGTGATTAATTCAGCAAAAATTTACTGTGTGTCTACTGTTTTCCCAGATGCTTTGTGCTGTGAATATTTCTTTGAATATGGCAAGGTCTAAAACCTCAAAATATTTCTATTTGGCAGAAGAGACAGACGAATAATTGGACAATTATTATGGAATGTAATATGTAAAAGGATAAAAATATGTGCACAATATTAAAGAAGGAAAAATGAGTCTTGAGCAGTGAGTTGGTAGAGAGATTTAGGAAAAACATGTTGGGCAAAATAATATCCTGTAAGGCATCTTGAAAGATGAATAGAAGATAATTTAGGGAAGAAGATGAAGGTCAGGCTGGACATGGATGCTAGAGGAAAAGATTACCAGGGGTAATCTTGAGCAAAGGCAACAAAAAAGAAAGCTTGATGTTTTCAGAACTAAAGAAATTCTGTTTATTGTTAGTTTAAGCTCCTAATTTGGGGGATAGTATATTATGTAACAATAGATATCTAATGCAGGAACTGAAGGGCTGTTTACAAAAATAGTATAAAGAAAATTTGAACTAGATTGGTAGCTACAGGGACGGAGAGAAAGATATGGACATAAGAAACCCATAGGAATTAAAAGCTTTAGGATATGGTGTTGACTAGATGGTAATGAGAGTGAGTGGGGGAATAGAATCAAGGATGACTCTCCAGATAAATTCCAGTCTGGCCATAACATAGACACTACTCCTCCCATACTTAAAACTTGTTAATGTTGTCCAGTTGCTCAGTTGTGTCTGACTCTTTGTGATCCCATGGACTGCAGCATGCCAGGCTTCCCTGTCCTTCACCATCTCCTGGAGTTTGCTGAAACTCATGTCCATTGAGTCGTGATGCCATCCACCCATCCCATCCTCTGTCATCCCCTTCTCCTCCTGCCTTCAATCTTTACCAGCATCAGGGTCTTTTCCAGTGAATTGGCTCTTTGCATCAGGTGGCCAAAATATTGGAGCTTCAGCTTCAGCACCAGTCCTTCCAATGAATATTCAGGGTTGATTTCTTTAGGACTGACTGGTTGGATCTCCTTGCAGTCCAAGGAACTTTCAGGTGTCTTCTCCAGCATCACAGATCAAAATCATCAATTCTTTGGCACTTAGCCTTTATTGTCCATCTCTCACATTCATAAGTGACTACTGGAAAAACCATAGCTTTGACTACATGGACCTTTGTAGGCAAAGTAATGTCTCTGCTTTTTAATATGCTGCTTAGGATTGTCATGAACAAAACTTGTTAATGGTTCCTCATTCTTTCTAGGAAAAAGATAAAATATCAACATAGATAGCTCTGACTCTACAAGCTGACTCTTTTCTTACCTTACCAACTTTGTTACCAGTTTCCCCCGTTTATTTCCCCTTCTCCAGCTATTGATTTTGGAACATATGCTCTCTTGCTTTTTCTTACTTTTCTTCCGATGATCCCTATTTTAGGAATGTCTTTTTTCTTTGACTCAACCTCAACTGTTCACATGTATTTCAACCACATAAAACATTCTTTTAAGAATACCATGTTTCTCCCATCCTCCACCCAAGTTAAAGTTAAATATTTGGTTTTCTTTGTTATTGCAGCATTTTGTGCTGTAGCCCACCAGGCTCCTTTGTTCATGGGTTTCTCCAGGGAGGAATACTGGAGTGGATTACCATGCCCCGCTCTAGCGGATCTTCCCAACCCAGGGGTAGAATCCATGTCTCTTATGTCTCCTGCACTGGCAGGCAGGTTCTTTACCACTAGCACCACCTGGGAAGCCCATATTGTCATATTACAATTATTTATTTACATGTCTGCCTTTTCTTTTGAACTATGGACTTTTCAAAAAATGCTCTTTATCTTACTTTTTTTTCTGCTGTAACTGCCTATACTAGCATCCGATATATATTGTTATAGTCAGTGCTTATTGAATATAAGAATGAAAGACTGTCTTTTAAATCAATGAAATATCATTATATATTTCCTGAATTTTCAAGTTCTGTACTTTGAGGTAACATATTGAAGATGTTTACATATGAAATTTACCTGAAAATTAATGCAACTTTACAGAATCTGTGATCACCTGTCCTTGGTCTCTCCACAGCCTAATCAATCATTCAATCAATTTTAATTGGTTTGTGATTTTTTTCTTTATTTTTTTGTTACCCATAGTAAAATACTTTCTATTTCTGACCTTTCTTCATATCCCAGTAGTCCAAGATGAGAGGCACATGGAGAATACCTGGTGTCAACTTACAGTTTGGACCTAAACCCAGTAAAGCCTAGGCTAGATGAGCCAGCCCACAGACAATGCACAGATGTGTGACCAAGAAAAAAATACTGCTTTTTAGAACCACTGAATTTCAGCATTGTTTGTTGAATAGCGTTATCGCAGCAATAGCTGACTGATAAAATCAGTTCCTTTCTTTCCCTTCCATTCTCAATGCTACCATCCTCTTTCTTTTATTATTCACCTGTGGTATTGCTATAGACCACTGAGAAAAGTCTTCCAACCTTTAATTTCTTTTCCTTTCAACTTATTTTATGTACTACATCAGATTAATCTTCCTGTTCTAAACTGTTCAGTGGTTTCATATTATTCTTCAAATAAAGTCCAGATAAGTAGTCTGTCTCCATTTATTGAAATTCTATCCGTCCTTCAACGTCCATCTCAAATGTCACTTTCTTTAGAGACCTGCTGTCTTCCTTCCAAATGATGGGATGGGCTCTGGTTTCTCCCAAGGACTTGAGCATCTCCCCTGTTCTTCCGTGCCTCAGCCCCTGGCGACCAGCATTCTGTTCCCTGTTTGGTTTTTTAGATTCTACATACAGAAAAGCTTGTGAAATGTGATATCATATGATATGTGAGATCATACAACATTTATCTGTATCTGTTTGGCTTATCTCATCAAGCATAATGCCCTAAAGGTCAATTTGTGTTGTCCAAATGGCATGATTTCCATTTTTTTGAAGCAAATATATGTATACATGTAAGTATATACACACACACACACACACCCCCTTTATTCATTCATCTGTTGATATCTCCAACTTCTAAATATTGACGTTCTCCAGCATTTAGTCAGTGAAAACTTTATTTTTGTTTATTCTGCTTAGAATATTTCATCTTCTTGAATTTATGGATTGATATATTTCATTAGGTTTGAACAATTATTGGTAACACACACACACACACCCTTTATTCATTCATCTGTTGATATCTCCAACTTCTAAATATTGAAGTTCTCCAGCATTTAGTCAGTGAAAACTTTATTTTTGTTTATTCTGCTTAGAATATTTCATCATCTTGAATTTATGGATCGATATATTTCATTAGGTTTGAACAATTATTGGTTATCGTCTCTTCGACTATTGCCTCTGTCCTCTTCTTTTTGTAAATCCAATTATACATGTTAGCTTTCACAGTGCGCTGTAGCCCTATTAACACATGCCTAGATTTTTCTTTTCTAGTTTATTTTTTGTGAACTTTTCCAGTTTTCTATTTTTCTTTTCAGTCTAATTTTCTTTTATATCCTTCCATGATTTCTTAATCTTGGTAATTACAGTTTTAGCGTTTTTCGAATTTGCTGTGATTTCTTTTTATGGTTTTCAGCTGTCAGCTTTCTATGAATAAAGTAAACATGATTGTCTTAAAGTCTAATTATGGAAATTTCAACATCTGGAACCCTGGTGGATCTCTCTACTGTGTACTGTTTCTGCCATATCTCCTTGTGTACTTTAGTATCTTTGATTGTATATCAGATATTATATTTGAAGTTGGTTGTAGAATACTTTGAGGCCGACATATATATTATGTTCTTTGATGTAGGCTCTAAGAGTTTTTATGAAGTTCTCGAGGGCACTAGCAATTCGGAGTCAGTATTGAGATTTTCTGGATTACTCAAATAATTTGAAGTCAGAATCTTTGATGCTTTCCTGAAGATATGTATGTTTTTATAATAGATAAGGATTTACTTTAAAAATATGTGTTTATTTATTTGGTTGCATTGGTCTTATTTATAGCATGCCAAATCTTTTGCTGCATCCTGCGGACTTCTCTCTAGTGGTGGCATGCAAACTTAGTTGCCCTGTGCCATGTGGAATCTTAGTTTCCTGACCAGGGATTGAACTTGATCCTTGCATTAGAAGGTGAATTCTTAACCACTGGACCATCAAAGCAGTCCCAGCATCTACATTTTAGCAAAGGAATTATCTTGTTTACTTTCTTGTTATTCTCACTCTTGTGCAATTTTAGAAAATCTCATGACTTTAAACATTCTCTACATATACATTTGTGATGCTTGAATTTGTTTCTTAACCCTGGATGTCTCCCTTGGATTCCAATCTTGTATATCCAGTGTCTCCTCTGTTGTCTCAATTCAGGTATTTAACAACATTTTCAAATTAAACCTGTCTGAAAATAAACTCCAGCTTTTCCCCAAAGCGCGCTCTTCTTGAAATCTTTCCAATCTCTGTTGATGGCAGATCTATCCTGGATACTTTGTCTAAAAATTGTAACGCCATTGCCTACCAGGTCTCCCTGCGTCCACATAGAGTAAGATGCCTTTTGGGCCTCACGAGGTGTTCCACATGGTATATTTTTGACCTCTTCTGCTTCTTGGTTCCTAGTTCTTAGCTGGTTTTCAAACATTCCAGGAATGCTTCAGGCTCTTGGATGTGCTCACCCCTCTACGTGGACCATATTTTCTTCAGACAGACGCAAAGGAAACTGTGAGTCTCTTTTCAAAGGACCCTATCAGGGAGACTTTTCTGACCACCCTGCTTACAGTTGCTATCTTCACCCTACTCTAATCCTTCCCAATATCTCATCATTCCCTGTAATAGTTCTCCTGCTTTATTTTTTTAAATAGCATTTATCATCCTCTGCAATACTATTTTATTTCTTTATGTTTACTTCTTATTTTTCTGTCTCTCCTCCCATTCCATTAGAATATAATGGAATCACAAGGATCTTGATCTATTTTCTTTACTAACAAACTCCCAACACCAGGACTATATTGCATGGCACATGGTAATGTTAAATAAGTATTTGTTAACTGAGTTAATGTTCCCAGTCAGAGGAAAAAAGTGCACTTTGTGGTCATTTTCAGAACTGAAATCTTATTAATGCAAAAAGGCTGTTTCCCTTTGGGGCAACAAAACAAGATTGCTTAAAATATCATCAACAAGAAATATTTAATCCCTCAAACTTTATCCTATTAAGTTGATGGTAGCTGTCCAGTTTATAATGAAATGCCAGTGGTTACTCTAGCTTTATGTTATAAAGGAATTTTGAGGCAGCAAATAAAAAAATGTCACTGAATTGATGTATGCTGACAATTCAATTACCATCTGCTTCTCTATGCTTCTGGCACAATCAATTGTGAATACTTATTTTTGTGTTTACACAGTGAAAGGCATTGGTGTGGTGTTTCACACAGACCACTTTAATCTGCCTGGACAGTACTTTGATGAACTTCTGAGAAATGGCAGTGACCAAAACCTCTTGCCAATTAAATATTTGAGCCAGGACACATCAGGAGACTGATTTAGATGTTTTAGTAGTATTCTACTCACTGCTCATACCTTAATAGGCTTTCAAAACATTAAATGCTAACCAAATTCTGAGAATTTATTTTTAATCCTGATTTTACAGATGAGGAAGCAAATGGGGAAGAAGTTAAATGGCTTATTTAAAGCTGTGTCACAAATTAACAGCATACTGGGACTTTGTGCCAGGCACTCTTGTCTCATGTTTCTAAGTTTATAAATGTCATGATTTGATGCCAGCACAATCCAGGAATCTAGGCCTGAGGAATATAATTTATCTCCTGGGGATGCTGCTGAGATGACTGGAGACTTCCCTGTTAACATCCAGGGTCTGAAACTAGACCTGGTTCCCACTGATAAACAATGGAGCCCTAATGTGTGTTTCTGTCCTTCAGGAAGAAGCATCATTTTGGTGTTTCCCCAACCTTATAGATAGAGGGCCTAAAATAATGTGCTTAATGGAAAAATAAAGAGTTCCACATGTTCTGATGTTAGTACAATGGAGTACTATAGTTTATAGAGTGAGAATTTTCTTCTCCAGGAGAATAGACTTAAGTTAGGTATCACTTTGCTAGACAACCACACACTCAGTTATAGATATGTGAAGCAGCTTGTTGTGTATCAAAATCCATGTGTTCCTTATTGGATATAAGGGATTATTACTGTATCTTGTCCTTGGGCAAGGACTCCTTTCTTTACGATAGAAAGAGGAGCTTAGAAGTATAATTATACTTGGTTAAAACTGCCAATTGGTTGATGAGGCTTTTAAAAAAATTCTTTCATATTCTTAATTTCCTCATCTGTACAATAGCGATCATTGTGGAATCTCTCTAGCAAAGTTGTTATAAGAATTAAATACAATAATCTCAGGTTGAATGTTTGGAACAGTGCTTGGCACATGACAAGTACTAAATGATTGTATTGTCATTCTTCTCATTTTCCTCATAGCCATTATTAAATGATGATGATTCTTAAATGAAGATGAGAACATATGCTCTCCAGATGAATACAATGGAGATAGTGAGGAATTCTTTTCATCCCCTCTATTTCAAAGATTGGCTATGAGAGCTTTTGCTACCAGATGCAAGATAAGGACATCAACTACTTTAATAGATAACTCCAACATAGAAAGTCAACAGCTAAATTAGAATTTTAAAGCAATAAAAGCAAATGTCAAGAAAATATTAAGTCATTTTTACTTAGATTTTAAAAATGGCAAGAGTATAATTACAGACTATAGTTGAATAGTTAATTGATGTGAACCCAGAAAATAGAAGTTAGAGTAAAAATAGCAGTATAAAACTAATGTTAACAGGTGGCACATAAATAACAGAAATTTTTAGGGGGGTGAGTGAGTAAATTATTTGGTGGGAAGATGGTTGCTACCATCAACCCAATCATTGATTGAATGATTGAAGATGTCCAATGTGGCAGACATATAGATTGTCCTACCTATATCTTTTCTAACTTTCTTTTAATGTGTCCCTTTGTATTGCAGAGATTGGGAAGCTAAAAACCATTTCTCCTAGACTCCTTTAATAATGAGAGTGCCAGGTGTAGTTTAGGTCTTATCAGTCAGCTGAACCTGTATAAGATTTGAATTTGCACCTGAATTATGCCATGAAAAGAAGAGCAAGGAGTATCCATTTTTCTGGTTGAGATTGCTGTAGAGGTGGATGGCACTGGGTCTGGCCTTGGAAGTGGCTGCTCCTGGAGTTCAGTTTTAAGGTTGGTTTTGATGTCTGCCTTGTTAATTATTTGTTCCCAGTTTTGCCAGCAAGGTGTACATTTTCAGACAGTCTTACCATCATTACTTAAACAAATAAATCACATCACATGTCAACTATTATTATTATTGTTATTACTTTGTTAAGCAGAGAACAATGTTGAAAAATGAGGACATTTTTCAACACTCATAATTGAGTTGGGATCACCCAGGCTCTGCCACTAACAGCCTGCTGACCTTTGGCAAGTTTCTTAATCTCTCTGTGTATCAGTTTCTTCATTTGGAAAATGTGGATAATAATATCTTCCTCTGAATGTTGTAAGGATTGAATAGTCAGTATACATAAAGTGCTTAGAATGGTTCCTTGCTTGTGGTACATATATGGCATCAGCTGTTATTAATATCTTTCCAACTTGTTAAATGTGAATTTGAGCATTAAAGTGTCTAAATGATGTGAAATTCTGACTTATTAAAAGAGAACAACTAGTATTTCTGGGAAAACATGTGGACTTCAGTGATTTTAGTAACTGAATATTTTTTTTCCACATTTGTGAAATAAACATACATAGAATAACTTTTTTGAGTTCACCTAATAAAAGCAGTGAAAATAGATTAAATTATTCAGATAATTATTAATATAACATAGTTTGCTCCACAAGAGTAATAAAAAAGTGATCTTTCTGTAGTTCTTACCGATGTTTATTTGAACCTAATGATTTTTTATTCTTATCATTTTTTCTTTAAAAGGAAGAAGTAGATAATTAATACTCTGTCACATTTCCTGAGTTCTTAAATTGTTTAAAGTAGGGTGATGATTTCAAAGAAAGAAAGTCAAGATATTTTTGATTAGCTAGAGAAGTAAAAGTAGGCTATGGAATGAATCTTCTCTTTTTTGTCGGTTAGCCTATATGTGGAAATTAACATCTGCAGTATCTTATCTTTATTTTTCCTCCTCTAATGGAAAGGTGACTATTAATGTTGCATTTTTCAAACATCAAGATATATGATCAGAAGGTGCAAGTGCTCGGGTATGGATACACAGGAAATCCGGTGCTTCTTTGTTGGCGTTTGGTGTTCGGGGGTGAGGAGCGCTGCCTCCAGAGAACGCGGGTGTTCTGGGCTCCCTGCTCAGCACCCACTCTGCTCCACTCCCGAGGTGCGCCACACACGCTCACTGAGTAGGCACAGAGGCTCTCTACCAGCAGGCAGGCTTGCTGTATCAGGCCCTGCCTGCCCTGGACTGATCTTCCTCAGGGATGTCAGCTGCCTTTGCTTTCCTTCTCCAGTCTTGTCTCAGGATCTCTGAGACTCAAGGAAAGGGTCAGCCACCAGTCAAGATTTTTTATGTCAGTTCAACAAAGGGACATAAAAGTCAAGAATTTCAGGTTGCTCACATTCTACATAGAATATTCAAAGTTAATGACTGATAAATCTCTCTACCGATATATATATATATTTGTAGTAGAAAGAGTATTTATATTTTACAGTTTGCTGCAGAATTCATTTGGGGGAAGGATAGACTCTGTTTAAGAAAGTACCCTCACGGTCACTGTGAGAATGATCTGAGAAACTGCCCCTGACACACCCAACTTTCACTTTTTTCACTCTCCTCCCTTTTTCTCCTATGGGCTTGGTCAAGGTAGGATTGACTGAGATCAGGGGGGATCTGCACTGCTCACTTCATATAAGGATAGGAGAACTTTTGTATTTCTGAAAGAAGATCAAGCGAGACAAGGAGAGATGCTCTTAGAAGGAGGAAGATAAGAGAAAGATTTAGATCAGCACTATATATATAAAATATTTTAATATTTATTTATTATTTATATATGAAATTATATGTAAAATATGTCACATAGATATATAATTTAAAATTTTCTAATAGGAAGGCTTAAAAAGAAAATGGTGAAGTTAATTTTAATAACATGTTTTACACTAACAGCATGTCCCAATTTAGACTGGCCAAATTTCAAGAGCTCAGTGGCCCATGTGGCTAGTGGGTCCTATATTGGGCAGCACAATATAGTGAGAGGAGCCCTAGCATCATTAAAGTTCTGAGTTGTGGGATCGGATGAGGGGTCTTAAATTAAAAAACTTTAATTCATTTTCTGTGTGTTGCCAAGATTTAACCCCCTCTCCACCATCCCTGGGTCTTCAGTAAAGTGCCGTAATTGTATGTAGAATATTTTTTTGAAACTTATTTTTATCTGTCTTGGCAGGAATACAATTTCTTAAGTATTCACCCAAGCCAGGAACATAATGTCTTTCCCTCATTTCCAGAAGTCTGATAAAGCCAAGTCTCATTCATTCTGCAGCCTTAACATCTCCTGTATTCCTCTCCTCCTCTCTATCTCCACTTTGCTTTGTTTGCACTGTACACTAAAAAGGGGCTGCGTTCCACAGTTGAACTACACAAGGGAGAGAGATAAAACAGCCATCAGAAAACAGATGTGAGTGACGTAAGAACCCAACCTCATGTCTGACTCTTTGTGACCCCACGGACTATAGCCCGCCAGGCTCCTCCGTCCATGGGATTCTCCAGGCATACGGGAGTGGGTTGCCGTTTCCTTCTCCAGGGGATCTTCCTGACCCAGGGATTCAACCCCGGTCTCCTGTCTTGCAGGAAGATTCTTTACCATCTGGGCTATAGGGAAATCTCACAAGAACCCAACTGAAAGGACAAATCAGAGAAGGCTTGGAGATATGGCAAGTTTCCCACTCTGCACTGGATGGGAACTTGACTCATTTTTATTCAAGTACTAAAATTAATTTTGGAGAAGTTCATACCGTTCAAACAAGTAGTAATTTTTATGGGAAGGCATAGGTGTGAGATCTGAGAAAGGCTACCTAGGATGAATTAACACAACAGTATTCTATCTTGGGAAAGTAATTTGCTGACCAGAACTAAATTACAGGTCAACAATATGGTATAGTACAGGTTTGCATACAAAACAGGTATGAATTGACATATGGTTATTTATAGTCTTTGTTTTCACATTTAAGATGACTACCATATATTTCATAGCAGGAATATTAATGTATAATGGTGTGCTCCCTCAGACCCCATGATCGGATGTGACATAATATAAAGTATATGCACTTTTTACTTTTTGAAGTCCTCAAAATTTAGAATCCCAAATTCCAGGTGGCCTCTTGAGTTTCTGGTAAGGGACTGTCAACCTGAATTTGGATTGAAAGTGGGGTGAGGGCAGGGGGAGGAGGAATGAGAAAAGCTTTCCTAAAAAGCCTGACCTCGCAGCCTTGACTTGTCAGCTTTCTGCTTACAGACACACCCCTTCTTCTGTGATTATTGAACAAATATTCTTTCTCTCTTTTCCTTAGCAGCCCTCATATCTTTCATTCTTTGTTGTTTGTCTTCTACCTCTGAAGTCCTATAGGGCTGTGTATCCACATAAAATTCGAGCAGTGTTGGATAATTAGGAGAAACTCTTGAGTCTCAAAGTAAGAGTTGCTGTTAATCAGAAGTTCACTTCAGAATTTTTCTGATGCAAAAGAGAAGATTGACTCAGGTTGATTATGTTTGAATGTGTTGCTTGATCTTGAAGGTAGAAAGCAGAACATGGGAAGTAAATATGTGCCTAATACTATTCATCTGTCACTATTTTATATATAGCATAGTGATTCTAATCCTGCTGGAAGACTAAACAGCTCATGGAGTATGCTACTCAGGTATACTATCTAAATCTAGAGACTCTTTCATCTAAGTGTTAACTAAGTTCTCTAGATGGGGCTACTAATTTGTGTGTTCTTTTTTAAGTGATTGAAGTACAATTGATTTACAGTATTGCATTAATTTATGCCATATAGCAAAGTGACTCAGTTATATACATACATATACATTGCGGCTGTTATTCAGTCACTAAGTTATGTCCTACTCTTTGCAACCCCATGAACTGCGACACACCAGGCTTCCCTGTCCTTCACTATCTCCCTGAGTTTGCTCAAACTCATGTCTATTGAGTTGGTGATGGTATTCAATGATCTCATCCTCTGTCGCCACCTTCTCCTGGCCTCAGTCTTTCCCAGCATCAGGGTCTTTTCCAATGAGTTAGCTCTTCAAATCAGGTGGCCAAAGTATTGGAGCTTCAACTTCAGCATCAGTACTTCCAATGAATATTCAGGGTTGACTTCCTTTAGGATTGACTGGTTTGATCTCCTTACTGTCCAAGGGACTCTCAGGAGTCTTCTCCAGTTCCCAATTCGAAAGCATCAGTTCTCCCGTGCTTAACCTTCTTTACCGTCTAACTCTCACATCTGTACATGGCTACTGGGGAAAAAAAATGCGTGTATATAATTATGTATTAATATATACATTCTTTTTCGTATTCTTTTCTGTTATGGTTTATCACAGGATATTGAATATGGTTTCCTGAGCTATATAGTAAGACCTGGTTGTTTATCCATTCTGTATCTACTAGCTTGTACCTGTTAATCCCAGACTCTCTATCCATTCCTTCCCCACCCCCTTGGCAACCACAAGTCTGTTCTTTATGTCTGTGAGTCTGTTTCTGTTTAGTGGGTAAGTTCATTTATGTCATATTTTAGATTCCATAAATAAGTGATTAGATGGGGCTAAAAGTGGTCATGTATGGATGTGAGAGTTGGACTGTGAAGAAAGTTGAGAGCCGAAGAATTGATGCTTTCAAACTGTGGTGTTGGAGAATACTCTTCCAACCGGTCCATTTTAAAGGAGATCAGTCCTGGGTGTTCATTGAAAAGACTGAGCTAAAGCTGAAACTCCAATACTTTGGCCACCTCATGTGAAGAGTTGACTCACTGGAAAAGACTCTGATGCTAGGAGAGATTGGGGGCAGGAGGAGATGGGGATAACAGAGGATGAGATGGCTGGATGGCATCACCGACTCGATGGACATGGGTTTGAGTGAACTCCGGGAGTTGGTGATGGACAGGGAGGCCTGGTGTGCTGCAATTCATGGGGTTGCAAAGAGTTGGACAGGACTGAGCGACTGAACTGAACTGAACTGAATCTGTTATATACCCAGAGAATAATTTATTGATACATGGCCAGAGAGATGTGTATATTTCTTGAGTATATTCAGAGGCATCCACAACACTCTGCTATTTTGTATCTTTCTTTGTATAATGCCTGATGCAAACTCTAGAAAGGAGTTTGCTCTCTCTGAAATCGAGAGTCCTGCATGACCAAAAGTCTTTGTTCCCCACAAATCTCTTCAGATTGTTTTTTTCTGTTTATCTTACTGAGCCAAACTTCTTTCAAGAATTATATCTCTTCTATGTGATATTCATTTTGAAAATGCTTCTCTTTCTATGTACCAATGACAGAATAATGTGTTCCTTGCTGAACAGAATGCTGAGTAATTTCTTAGCCAATAAAAATGAAAAAATGAAGCTGTTCAGAAGAAACTTCCAAATGGCCTGCAAAGAAAATGCCAAAGAGATACACCAGCAAGCCGGGAGATCAAAGGGTAACATTTAAGACTCATCCATTTGCGTTTATCTTTCATCTGGGCAGCGAGTAATATGCCAGTCATTGGCTTTTTACTGTTTCTAAGGCAGCAAACAAGTATTAAAGTAACTGGAGAAAGGACCTGCAGCCTGTGGTTGATAAGAGAAAACTCTAAGTAGACCTTCAGTTTACAGACAACTACCATGATTGGTTTTCAGTCAGAGACCGGACGGAGCAGTAGTTATTGGCCTATGCTGAGCCATCTCACCACAGAAGAGTAAGGACCCTTTCTCCAGAAAGACGCATGCACACACAGTGTTACATGACTTAGGTATTAGTGTATGGGTTCTCTGAAGCCTGTGTCTATACACAGTAATTCTAGAAAGAGAAGAGCATAGAAAGCAAGTATTAATATGTTTTCTAATTGTTTTTTTTTTTTTTTTAACGTTTAAACTCTGTTCTGGAATATAATGCTTTGTTTTGTATCTCTATCTTAAAGAAATTACTAAGAAAAAGTAATGGTCAGTTATTAATTCTGGAATTGTAAGTGACTGAAATAATAGATAATAGGAATCACAATAAGATTAATTTTAAAATCCTGGCAGGACAGACCGTCTTGAGATTTTTCCAAGGTCTAAAGTGTCAATTTATCTGGAGACACTGAAAGAATTTTATCAAAAGAGCCTCTGTGGGGGTAGAACCACCTTCCTCCTACTTGAGTTAATGCTGTCGCTTGGCAGCATGAGTTTGGACCTTTGAAGAGTCACTCTCTCCTTTAGATGCACCTCCTGTGGATGGTGTATGCTGCAGAGTGGAGGGAATAATGGAGCTGAGAGGTCAGGGTGGCAGTTAACCAGGCAGTAATATCTCTGTGAATGGTCTCCAACTGAAAAGACATTAAAGAATTACTGTTAACTAAGGAGCATACTGAATTCCATGCCTTATGGAATCCAGCAACACTATCTAAACATTAACTTTCTAGGGCCTTGAAATTCACTTGCGGGGCAGTTTTCATAGCTATTGTCTTTGTCTCCCTTTTGAGCTGCTCCAGGGGCTCAGTGGTCAAGAATCCGCCTGCAATGCAGGAGACACTGATTCAACTACTGGGTTGGGAAGATCCCTTAGAAAAGGAAATGGTAATCCACTTTAGTATTCTTATCTGGGGAATTCCATGGAGAGAGGAGTTTGATGGGCTACAGTCCATGGGGTCACAAAAGAGTTGGCTGTAACTTAGCGACTCAACAACAATGACTCATATTTTATTCTCTTTATAACCAGCTGTGGTGATTATTATTGGGCTTCCCAGGGGGCACTGGTGATTAAAGAACCCACCTGCCAATGCAAGCGATGTAAGAGATGTGGCTTCGATGCCTGTGTTGGGGAAATCCCCTGGGGGAGGGCATGGCAACCCACTCCAGTGTTCTTGCCTGGAGAATCCCATGGACAGAGGAGCCATACGGTCGCAAAGAGTCAGACACGACTGAAGTGCCTTAGCATGGATGCGCATGGTGATTATTATTGCCATTCTTATTTTTTGGATGAGGAAATGAAGGTCAGAGAGGTCAAATAACTTGCCCCCACATCCTCGTTGTGATAAATCTGGGACTTCAGGTTTTTTATTTCCCTCCTTTTGACTCAATCAAGAACAATACCTTCCACATAGTGACACTTCCAGGCATTGGTCTGGTTATCACTATCAGTGAGAATTTGTAAAATGAAACTGAGTTCTTCTAGGGCAGGAATGTTCAGGGCCATACAGGTGTGCTAAGCTCCAAGAAGCATGGATCACTGGGGCATGGACGATAGAGAATAGTGGCTCTTGGGATTTGCAAATTTGGTAGCAAAAAACATAGAAAATAGAATCCTAAAAAAAAAAAAGAAAAGAAAATAGAATCCTTACTTCTCAGTTCTCTCAGCCTACTCTACATAGCACAGTTTGATGATGAGGTGAAAGGGGTCTTTAGAAATGAAAAAAAAAATAAAAGAGCAGAGGCCCAGTCAACCATGTGCTTCATTCTTTACTAAAGAAGCTGCTGGGAAGCTTTTCCCTCCCCAATTCCAGTTTGAGGCTGAAAGGCCAGAAGTACTAGAACAAATAGTGACCAAGGCACAGTATGTTCTAAACCTCATGACAAAGTAGATGCAGATAAATAGCAGGAACTGGAGGGCACTCATCCAAGAGTCTTGAAGGAACAGGAGAATAAAATGGTCTGTGGGTCTAAGGCAATTTATAGTCATGGATGACCCTTGCCTGTTCCAGAGTTTGAGGACAGGTAACAAATCCACTTCCCTGTTAACAAAAAGTTCAACATTTGTTACTGATTTGTTTCTATTTCTACTTAAAGCCATCAATTCACAAATGTTCATTGAGTATTTTGTGTTAGATATTATGACTTATTATGTTTTTGACTTTTCAGATTAAGTTTTACTAGATTTCCAGAAAGCTCAACCAATACCCAGACAGTCCACAAGAATTCTTACAGATATAGCTAGAAGCCTACCTATTCAGGACTTTAATCTATTATAAGTTAAATACCACTAGTTTAGGAAAAGAAAATCACAGACCAATGCCCAAAACCCATAATATAGTTGAACAAAATTAGTTTTCTTTCCAGTAATTTAACAGATGATGTTTTATGGACTTCTCCTAAATAGAAATTAAGTTTTTGAATGAGGATTACAGAAAGTATATGTTTATTTATTTTCTGTCCTGCTAAACTAGAAATGGTTCTCTGGATTTTTTTAATAGAAGGTTAGAACGACTTTGGATTGACACTTTTAAGTTCTTTTATTCCACATTTTTCAGTCAACTTACAAAACTATCAGAAAAAAGAATTTTGATAGAGACTTTAACAGTGGAGATATTCACCCAAAGATAAGCAGTATATAGGTGAAAAGGTACTTTTGCTGATGGTTTTTAAAGTGCAGCAATTAAGGCAAGATACTTTTGCAGCTGTAGAAGTTGCAAACATTTTTTTTCTCTTTAAATAATACTAATCTGTAAAAGACAGCTGGATTTCTGCTCCCTGCTCCATCTTTCCATGACTCAGATGTTAAGGGAAGACAGAGGACCTATGGGAAAGGAGAGGGAGGAAAAGAAAGGGTCACACTTGGCTGTTCTTAAAATTAATTGCATTACAGCCCCCTGACTGTTGCTAGGACCAGGGTAGTGGTAGTTATAAGGAGTCTGCAACATATTTGTGTATCTTTTAATTTTGGATGACATAGTATGATTCTACATTCATAGAAAACTTCATGTAATGGTGCATTTAATAGTAAGATTCCTTTCTATTTTATCTTTTCATTATATATATTACCTGGTTCAAGAAGTGAGTTTTGTTGTTGTAAAGGGAAGGAAGTTAGACTTCAAGAGATTAGAGGAGGGTTTGTTTGACCTTCCTAAATTGTAGTCATTCTCAGAGACCTGTATTTTATAGATGGTAATAAAGTTTTTCTTATATCTACCTATAAATTAATGCTGGTTTTTGAGAAATTAATGTGTTCCCCAGAAATTGTTGCTGGTTATCTGGAAATTTTCCTCATATGGAATAAGGAGTCAACATTATGTCTAAATGTAACATGAAGACAAAGTTTATGAAGGTGCTCTTCTTTAGAACTACTGTCAAAATTATGGAGGGTCAACATTTATTTTTCTCTGCTTTCTGAGTAAGTGTTGGTTGAGCTGAATTGTGATGAGTTGAATAGTATTCAACTTCAGGCTTTTGTTCATATTTGTATCTCCAGACTCTACAAACAAGCATTTTGAGAATCTATTAAGATCTGGGACATTGTGATGTTTAGGTAGATGTTGTTCAGTTACATGTCATGTCCAACTCTTTGCGAACCCATGGACTGCAGCATACCAGGCTTCCCTGTCCTCCACTATCTCCTGTAGTTTGCTTAAATTCATGTCCATTGAGTCGGTGATGCTATCTAACCATCTCATCCTCTTCTGCCTGCTTCTCCTTTTGCCTTCAATCTTTCCCAGCATCAGGGGCTTTTCCAGTGGGTCAGTTCTTCACCTCAGGTGGCCAAAGTACTGGAGTTTCAGCTTCAGCATCATTCCCTCCAAAGAAATCCCAGGGCTGATCTCCTTCAGAATGGACTGGTTGGATCTCCTTGCAGTCCAAGGGACTCTCAAGAGTCTTCTCCAACACCACAGTTCAAAAGCATCAATTCTTCAGCACTCAGCCTTCTTTATGGTTCAGCTCTCACATCCGCACATCGCTAATGGAAAAACCATAGCTTTGACCATACAGACCTTTGTTGGCATAATGATGTCTCTGTTTTTTAATATGCTGTCTAGGTTTGTCATAGCTTTTCTTCCAAAGAGCAAGCATCTTTTAATTTCATGGCTGCAGTCACTGTCTGCAGTGATTTTGGAGCCCACCAAAATAAAGTCTGTCACTGTTTCCACTTTTCTCCCTTCTATTTGCCATGAAGTGATGGGACTGGATGCCATAATCTTAGTTTTTTGAATGTTGAATTTCAAGTCAGCTTTTTCACTCTCCTCTTTCAACCTCATCAAAAGGCTCTTTAGCTCCTCTTCACTTTCTGCCATTAGAGTGATATCATCTGGATATCTGAGGTTGTTGGTATTTCTCCTGGCAGTGTTGATTCCAGCTTGTGATTCATCTAGCTGGCATTTTGCATGATGTACTGTGCATATCGAAGAAGGCAATGGCATCCCACTCCAGTACTCTTGCCTGGAAACTCCCATGGATGGAGGAGCCTGGTAGGCTGCAGTCCATGGGGTCGCTAAGAGTCAGACACGACTGAGCAACTTCACTTTCACTTTTCACTTTCATGCATTAGAGAAGAAAATGGCAACCCACTCCAGTGTTCTTGCCTGGAGAATCCCAGGGATGGCAGAGCCCAATGGGCTGCCATCTGTGGGGTCGCACAGAGTCAGACACGACTGAAGCAACTTAGCAGCAGCAGCAGCAGCACTGTGCATATAAGTTAAATAATCAGGGTAACAATATACAGACTTGACATAATACTTTTCCAATTTTGAACCAGTCAGTTGTTCCATGTGCAGTTCTAACTCTTGCTTCTTGACCCAGACACAGGTTTCTCACAAAACAGGTAAGGTGGTCTGGTATTCTGGCATTCTCTTTAAGAATTTCCCACAGTTTGTTGTAATCCACACAATCAAAGGCTTTACTGTAGTCAATGAAGCACAAGTAAATATTTTTCTGGAATTCCCTTGTTTAGAAAGATAGGCTTTAATATAGAACTAGGTTGTCATTGTGGTTCCATTGCTAACTAGCCATGTAATTTCTTGACATCTTTGTATCTCAGCTGTTTTATTTGTAAAATATAATGTTAGTGCCTTCCTTATAGAGTTAAGGAATATAATATATAGTCTGAAAACTGTTTGTGTTCAGATCTATTCCTTGCCCTTCCCCAGCTCTACTTTGTGTCCTAAACTGACTCCTGGGAGCTACATTTCCCCAGGTTCCTGTGTCAGCAGACTGCTGGCTGGTGAAAAATTGAGGGTGTAGAAAGAAGGGAGACCTGGAGAAGGGAAAGTCAGCTTGACTGGGCTAAAGGATGCACACATAGCTGATAAAACTTTATTTCTAGAATATTTCCAGAAGAGATTAGTATTTGAACCAGTAGATTGAGCATAAATGATTGCCCTCACCAATATGGGTGGGTGTCATCCTGTTCACTGAAGATCAAATAGAGCAGAAAGACCAAGAAAGGGCATGGCCTGGGACATCCATCTTCTCCTGCCCTTGGACATTTGTGCTCCCAATCCATAGGTCTTTAGACTTGGGCCGGGACCGACCTGCTGTCTTGGTTTTCAGACCTTTGGGTTTGAATTGGATCTACACCACTGACTTTCCTGGCCCTCCAGGTTGTAGACTGCAGATTGTGGGCTTTCTATAATTGATCTCTTTCTGTATACCTTTATATATCCTATTGATTCTGCTTCTCTGGAGAATCCTGACTACTACAGAAGGCTATATAGAATAATTAAGGTCTTGTGTGGGCAATTGAAAGATCAGTGCTGCTGTTAGAAGGGATAGGCTACCCACTCCAGTATTCTTGGGCTTCCCTGGTGGCTCAAACAGTAAAGAATCTGCTGCAGTGTGGGAAATCTGGGTTCAGTCCCTGGGTTGGGAAGATCCCCTGGAGAAGGAAACCACTACCCACTCCAGTATTCTGGCCTGGAGAATTCCATGGACATTGTGGAAGATAGTATGTTTAAGTTATGACATATTGAGAGACTCAAACATTAAAGCAATTTTGAAATGATAAGATATTTATGAAGATGGAAAGTAAATATCAATTTTGGTAGAATCATTTATGGATTCATGAGATTTTGAGAAAATCAATTTTGAGTATGTTTTTCATTTGAAATTAACATGTAGAAATCTGACTGCTGAACTGATGGATTTGCTTTGGTAAATCTCTTCAAAACAAAAGCCTTGGCAATGCTCGAATTTAAACATATATACTTCAGAGGAGCAGTCTTGGGTGTTCATTGGTAGGACTGATGTTGAAGTTGAGACTCTAATACTTTGGCCACCTGATGCAAAGAGCTGACTCATTTGAAAAGAACCTGATGCTGGGAAAGATAGAGGGCAGGAGGAAGCGGAAATGGCAGCCTACTCCAGNGAATTTAAACATATATACTTCAGAGGAGCAGTCTTGGGTGTTCATTGGTAGGACTGATGTTGAAGTTGAGACTCTAATACTTTGGCCACCTGATGCAAAGAGCTGACTCATTTGAAAAGAACCTGATGCTGGGAAAGATAGAGGGCAGGAGGAGGCGGAAATGGCAGCCTACTCCAGTGTTCTTGCCTGGAGAATCCCAGGGACGGCAGAGCCTGGTGGGCTGCCGTCTATGGGGTCGCACAGAGTCGGACACGACTGAAGCGACTCAGCAGTAGCAGTAGGAGAAGGGGATGACAGAGGATGAGATGGTTGGGTGGAATCACCGACTCAATGGACATGGGTTTGGGTGAACTCTGGGAGTTGGTGAGGGACAGGGAGGCCTGGTGTGCCGCAGTTCATGGGGTTGCAAAGGATTGGACATGACTGAGCCACTGAACTGAACTGAACTGAACTTTAGGTAAAACTAGAAATTTACATTCTGATGTTAACAATCCATTTCTCTAGCAAATGTGCCACAGTTCCAGAATTACAAAGTCAATGAACCCATAATTATGAAAAAAATTCCAGAGTGACATTTATGATGTTCACTTCTTGTGAATTTGGAATTACCATTTTAAGGTGATATGAAAATTCGTATTCTTTTAAAGTAGTTTATAAAGTGGACATTTATCACCTTTTTTGTGACATGTCAGTCACAAAACCACAAGCATATCTCATCGTTGCTCAAGTGCCACTGAAACTGCAGTGTCACAGAGACAGATGGCCTTCTCTAATTATAGAGAAAGTGCCTGGCTTAAAGGCACACAGTCCTAAATTCACATCTAGCTCCTTTTCATTTCGTGGTCTCCTTGTGGCTAGAGTGGAGTTAGCTGTGGTAAATACACACAAAGACACCTGTATTAGCGTCTTTAGAGCTGCCATAACAAAATACTCCAGATGGAGTGGCCGAAGCAACAGAAATTTACTGTTTCGTGTGTTTGGAGGCTATAAGTCCAAATCAAAGTATGAGCAGGGTCTGTTCCACTTGAGATCTGTGAGGGAAGGATTTGGTCCAGACCTCTCTCCTTGGCTTATAGACGGCTGTCTTCCTTATGCATGTCTATCTGTGTCCAGATTTCCCCTTTCAGGAGGGCATCGCTCATACTGGATTGGAGCATACTTTTATGATCTCATTTTAATTTGATTACCTCTTAAAGATCCTATCTCCAAATAAAGTCACATTCTGAGGCACCAAGAGTTAAGGGTCTACCCTATCTTTTTTTTTTTTTGCCAGGAGTGGGGACACAATTCAACCCATCAGAATACTTCCTCATAAGTAAGGTATATTCTTATGACTCAAGTGCTCCTAAATCCCACATTAATATAGAGAAAAATTAGAGAAAGGCTCTGGAATTTCTTGAGAATTAGATAGAAAGCTTGCTGCTGAGCAGATATAAGGATGTCCTGGTTGGTAGACAGGCACAGCTCTTTCAAGGAGGAAAATTGGTAATAATTGAAAGATGATTATTTGCTGAATGAGTCCTCTTTACTTTTAGAATAAAGATATTATCTCCAAAAAATTAGAGCCTGGATACAACATAATTGTCTACCTATGATTAAAAACAATTACTTTGATAAGGAAAATTTTTTGAGAGGTACTTTTATCTCATTTAAATATTTGTCTTAACTTTTTATTTCCTTAATTGTAAGTTTCTAATGACAGGGCTTTGTCTTACATTTGATAGGTGGTAAGTTTGTCAAGTGAATGAGTAAACTAATGAGCAAATGACATTGTTCTATAGCACGGCATTATCATTTGGGGGAAGAATAAGGACGAGGAGATGAAAAATGAATAATAGAATCCTGTATAAATAGAATTAAAATGATATCATAGAACATTATAGCTTAGAGATTTTGGAGATCCTTTTAAGTGGAAAGTTTATTTCCTCCTTTTACAATAGAGGATTGAGGTTCGAAGATGTCAAGGTTTCTGAGATCATAGGACCAAGTTAGTAACATGGTGCAGGCATTTTGAAATCAGTTTTTGCTGTTGCTGTCTTTTTTTTTTTTTTTACCAGTAATCATTTATTTTCAAGATTTGTAGGTCAACTGAGGGTTGACTGCTCTCAGCTGGACATGGTTGGTGGCTCTGTTGAGACAGTCTGGGCTCTGCTCACACATCTGGAAGTCAGCTGATCTGGGCTGCACTTGACTTTGATTTGACTTTGCTTGCCGTGCCTCTCATTTTTCTCCTAGCAAACTTGAATACGTTCTCATGGCAATGACAAAGGCGCAAGAGAGCAAGCCCAGTTGTGCAAGCTCTTTCAAGCTTTTGGTTATGTCATGTTGCTAATATTCCACTGGTGATGTCAAAGGGCTGAGCTCAAGGTAAAGGGATGGGATATATTTCTCCTCTTCAGTGAAAGGAGCTGAGAAGTTACATGGCAAAGGCCATGGATATGGGGGGTAGGTTATGAAGAATTGAGGCTTTAAATAACTGCAAGTGATGAATGTTGGGGAGGGTGAAATAGAGGGTGAGAGTTCATGACTTTTTTTTGGCTAAGAATAAGGTACATGCAATCTTGGCTTTACTGCACATTTTTGAGAAAATTGGCTGTCCTCAGTTTCTTTATCTATGAGCAGGGATTAATGATATCTGATATTATTGGATAATTGTAAAAAAGAGGAAGCACTTATAAAACATTCATCATGTAGTATATTTTGAACTAATATTAGGTCTCTTCCCTCTTTTTCAGAGTAATTTAGGGGTGTACATCCCTAAAAACCAAAAAGACCATTACAAGGCAAAAGTGAATAAACACACAGGGTACAACGTACAGTCGTGCTTTAATATAGAAGAGGAGCAAAATAGGAGAAAGTTTTCTTGGCCTGAAGAAGATATTCAGTGAAGATCAGCAGAGAGGACTGGAGAGGGTATTCCAAGGGTAGAGGACAATAAAACAAAATGTGGGGATTATGTCAAAATGAACATACTTCGAAGATCGTCTCACTCCAGTGTTTTCCTCCATGTGGGAGACTAGAGAAAGAGGCCAGTCCCAGCTGGGTCCTTAAAAATTTTTGAAAAAATTCTCTCACTTCCATCTCGTCTCTTCCTTTCCTCTCCTAGGATTTTTTAGGGATTTGTGAAGGGAGGACTCAAGGAGGTTGGGCTTAGATATGCCTTGTTTCTCTCCTGTCTTCTGGTCTTTTCTCACTGCTTATTCTAACCTTTGCTAAGGATGCGTGTGGCATTATTTGTTTTAATTTGTAAAGCATTAATGGATGACCAGCTCTGTGCCAGGCGTTGTACCTAATGCTGAGTAGAGGTGATGGAGTAGTGGTGGTGGTGGAGGACATATGTACAGAGATGTCTGAAAATGGCTTCTGCTACCAGGGGGCTGCATATTCTCCATTTGCCCCCACCCCCGATAATCACTTCTCTTTCCCCTGCACTGTCTCTAAGGCTGATGTCTTGCTTTCTGGCTTCTAATGGAGTTCAGTCAATAAACTATTAGCAAGAGGTCAGAGACTGGGAGATAAGAGAGTTTGGTTCCTGTTTTACAGGCTTGTCAGTTGGTGTTGGCTACAGCCCTAAAAGGGCTTCCCTGGTGGCCCAGTGGTAAAGAATTCACCTGCAGTGAAGGAGACCCAGGAGACTTGGGTTCAATCCCTGCGTTGGGAAGATCCCCTGGAGGAGAAAATGGCAACCTTGCTGGGAAAATCCCATGGACAGAGGACCCTGGTGGGCTACAGTTTACAGGATCACAAAGACTCAGACGCAACTGCAATGACTAAGCACACACTCCTTAAAGTCAGAGCCCCTGCTCCCTTTCCTGGGAGGTATGTATCCAGCTTCTCCTGAATTCTGGTAAATGCTCCTTCCTAGCCTTTGAGACCTAGAGCTGGTGATAATTTCTCAGTGTTACTAATCCTGGGGCACTTCATCAGCACTTGTTGGTTAATCCACCCACACCTTTGCAGATGTCCCTTCACTAACCTTCTCCACTTCTGATTATGTCAGGGTCCCTTAGGACCTTGACCCAATACACCTTTCTACTGTAAAGTCAATATGGAAGTGGAGAAACAGGTGGTGCCAATGTGCTCTTTCCAAAAGGAAGCTTTGCTGAATTAGTGATATCCTATTTTTTTAAAATATATTTCATACATTTGCCTTTTTGCTTGGAAAAGGCTTTCATCGGGGCTGTTTGTATCCACTGACAGAGAAGATAGCAGGTACTGTGTAATATAGTGCCTTTTCACCTCCCTCCCTCCTTCTACCTTTGCTTCCTTCCTTCTTTCTACCCTCCCTTTCTCCTTCCTTCCTTTCTTTTTCTGTTTACTTGCTATGCGCAGAAAGATAAAAGAGATGACATTTTAAATCGAAGCAATGTTTGTACAAAACTATAGAGCTGGTGTTTTGTGGAAAGAAGTCAGATAATTTGGTTCCCATTTTATATTAGGAAAATTTAAAGTGCTGGTATTTCTATTTATGCATTATACTGTTTATGACATCCTTCTAGCCTAATACCTCACTCTCAATGACCTCCCTGCCCCCTTGCAGTCTGTTGCCAAATTATATATACATGTATTACTTCTACAGTATCTCAGGGTTTCCCAGGTGGTGTTAGTGGTAAAGAACCTCCCTGCCAATGCAGGTAGACACAACAGACCTGGATTTGATCCCTGGTTCGGGAAGATCCCCTGGAGGAGAAGATGGCAACCCACTCCAGTATTCTTGACTTAGAATCCGTGGACAGAGGAGCCTGGTGGGCTGTAGTCCGTGATATCTTAAGAACTGATTTTCTTTGATTCTGTATCTACATTCATCTTAAAATCTTATTCTATGGTGCATTTGAAATAGACACAAACTTGAATGTATGATGACCTAACTAGGTTTTTTTCTTCATAGCCAAACTCAACTTAGCTCACCCATCCCATGTACAATTCTAGCAGAAACCCATTCTTAAATTCAAGGGTAACACAATTACGCCATATATTCCTGGATGGGATATCAGACAAGAGCCTGCTCTGGGGTCTGGATTCTGCCTGCATTGTTTCCTGTCTCATCCTCTGATGTCCAGTCACATGGGGCCAGGCTGAACCATTTGCAGTTCCTCAAACAGCGCTGTCCCTGCCCCTGCTTTCAAACATGTAGTTCTTTCAGCTGAGTAAACCATGTTCCTCTTTCTCTCTCATCACCTTCTTTACTGCAAGTGAATGAACAAATATCTAGTCTCTTTATTTGACCTCTCTTTCAGAAAATTCAATAAACACCTAGTTTACAAAAATCCTATGGAAGGAAAGTTATTCTCATTCCAAAGATTGAGAACCTGATGTTCAGAGATATACTCAGGATCATAAAATTGATAAATTTGTGAGCTGTGTAGACGGAATTGAAATTTCTGTTTCTGACTAAATTTTGTGTCTCTCTCTCTACTTACCATAACCTATTTATTCATGTAGCAGATATTTGTGGAACTCCTTGTATGTGTTAAACACTGGTATACAGAGACAGTTTAAGAATTCTCACAGTTCAGTGGAAATGGTGCGTATGTGGAGAGATAAGCCCAACAACTGGAGAAGAATTAAATGGCAGTAGAATTAGAGGGAGAGAAAAGGAAAAGTGCCCGCCCTCCGGGAAGGTGTGGAAAACCCCCGAGAGAGACAACATTCCAGTTAGTCTTTTTTTTTTTTAATATATTTTTAATATAAATTTATTTATTTTAATTGGAGATTAATTACTTTACAATATTGTATTGGTTTTGCCGTACATCAACATGAATCCCAGTTAGTCTGTAAATGTAAGTCAGCCTTTCCTAAGTTGAATGAAATTCAGGCAGGGATAACTGATACTTTACTTAAAATTTTGGTAGTTCGTTTATTATGCATTGACTTACGTTTAAGAAAGCATTTACTTATTTGGCTGCGTTGGATCTCAGTTGCGGCACACAGGATCTTTGTCGAGGTGTGCGGGCTCCTGCAAGGCAGGTCCTGTGGCGTGCGGACTCCTAGTTCTCCGACCAGGGATGGAAACCGAGTCCCCTGCCCTGCACGCGGATTCTCAGTGGAAACCGAGTCCCCTGCCCTGCACGCGGATTCTCAACCCCTGGACCACCAGGAAAGTCCCTTGACTTAGAATTTTAAAAATATTACATTAAAGTATTGTCTTGATTTTTTTAGGTGTTTTTTTTTTTTGTATGTGTGTGTGCCCCTTTAAACTTTGTGTTTTAAGTAACTTTTCCAGTGAAAGATGACAGTTTAGCTTTGGTAGAGTGAAAAGTGCGAATTGGTATCAGTGGTGGGGAGCTGGAGACTGTCCAAAGATATGGCGCCTGCCGGATTGTGAAGTGACTGAGTAACAGACTGGAAATTCTGGGTTTGATGTTTTTTAAACAGTCTTTGGAAGTCTTTTTTAAAAATTGAGAGTGGTAAAATCAGATTTAAACTTTGGAAAATCTCTTTATAGATTACTTAGTGGAGGGGGTAAGATTTGAATGTGACAATAAATTAACAGTTGGTTTCATCAAATATTAAGATTAATATTTAAAATATAATATTATAAGATTATAAGATTAATGTTAAAAATCTAAATAAAAGCCTAAAAGATAGTTATATATTGGAAATAATATGATCT
>SJYT01031160.1:475556-488191 GCA_006410635.1 Cephalophus harveyi
AGACAGAGACTAAAAGATAGTTATGAATTGGAAGTAATATGATCTTATATTTAATTGAAATTAAAAATTTATCTTACTAGTTATATAATTAATTCTTTCTTCATGGGATGCTAATTTGTCCAAGATTTTTAAAAGAAAAGCCATCTTATCTTCTACTTTTTAATATTTTATTGGCCTCTAAACTGTAAAATGATGGTAAAGTGCAGCTTTATGTCTCCATCCCATAGTATCTTATCTCATGAACAGTGCTTTATGTGTTTTCAAAAAAATCAACAGCATAAACCTCAGAGTTGATATTGTTTCACATGTCACCACCAAGTGAAACACACATACACACAAAATAAGTGCAAAAAGCCTGAGCAATTGAAAGCATCTCCCAGTTACTCAAGAGTTGCCTCTCCTAATACTTTACAAACTTTTCAACCCTAATAAGTAGAAGGCTCCTCCACCACATGAATGTTTAACTCATTTAGTCTAGTTTTTTCATTTGTTGACTTAGCAACAGTCTTGGAGAGCTAAAAAAATACATGCTATAAGCAGTAAATGCTGATTTATGTAATCAAGTAAGCATCCTTGAAGACAATTAGTTCAAATATAGGTCAAATAGTGTGTCATGTTTTATTAAGTTGTGCTGATTTTTTTGAGAGCGTTCTCAGAGTAACTATACTGAAGAATTAAGATATGAAAATGATAAGTGAGGGCGGCATTTAATGTTCCTGATCAATTTGCAACATGTCATCAAGAGTCATAGCAATAAAGGTATGAAGTTAAAAGAATGGAGCAAAGGCTAAGGTAAGTTATTTCCTGGAAAAATATGAATTACTCTGGAAGGTAATACGTAACTTTATTTTGGTAGCAACTTCTGGCTGACCTGAAGGATATTATTGTTTAATAGATTTTTCTAAGTGTTCTTGAAAGATTTTCACCATGAACCTCAGTGCTAGGTGCCGTATCTTGGATGTTATCATCTCTTTTTTCAGTGGCCAGAGAAAGAGCTGTTGAGAAGCCCCTGTCTAGTTTGGTAAACAGACCATCTTTAAGCAATTAGGAAAATGAATATGTATCTGTAGCAGATGTTAGTTTGGCTCTATCATCATCTTTCCTCCCCTATATTTTATTCTCCTTTGTTTCCTTTCACCCTTTTATACTTTTATATTTTACATTTAGGTCTATGATCCATTTTGAGTTTTTTTTTTTTTTAATAAAGCGGAAGTACAGGTTAAGGTAATTTTGGGTTTTTTTTTGCATATGGATGTCCAGTTGTTCTTGAACCATTTGTTGAAAAGAAATCCTTTCTCCATTGAATTGTTTGCACATTGCCAAACACCAGATGACGATAGTTGTGTTTATTTTTCTGTTCTGACCTTTACTCTTTCACTGTTACTCTGTTTTGATCATTGAAGCTTTATATAGAAAGTCTGAAAAATCAGATACTGTGATTCCTCCAGCTTTGATCTTCCTTTGGTTTTTAATTGTTTTGGTTATTCTAGTTCTTTGACTTCCTCGAAAGCTTTTAAAATCAGCTTGTTTATATTGTCTGGGAAGAAGAATCATGCTTCTTCTGGGGTTTTAATTGGGATTTCATTAAATTTATAGATCAATTAAGGGAGACTCCTCATCTTAACAGTATTCTGACTTCCAATACATGGATACTGTATATCTCTTCATTTTTTCATATCTTCTTCATTTTCTTTCATCTATGTTTTGAAGTCTTCAGCATAGGTATCATGCACGCATTTATCACATTTACACCTTAGTATTTCATCTTTTTTGAAGTTGTTGTAAATAGTACTTTTTAAAGTTTTAGTTTTTATTTGTACATTCATGGTATATAGAAACAGGGATAGATTTTTATATTGATGTGACACTGCTAAACTCACTCTTAGTTCTAGGAGCTTTCCTTAAATATACCTTGGGATTTTCTATGTAGAAAATCATGTCCTCTGCTAATAGAGGTTGTTTTATCTCTTTCTTTCCAATCTAAGTGAATACCTTTTGTTTCTTCTCCTGCTTTATCGCTATGGCTGGAATCTTCAGATATATTGACAAGGAACGGTGAGAGCAGACATCTTTGCCTTGTTCCTTATCTTAGAGCACATTCAGTTTTTTACCACTACATGTTATGTTACTTGGTATTTTGCAGATTCCCTAATCAGATTAAGAAAGTTTCCTTCTCTTTCTACTTTTTACAGATTTTTAGAAAATATCATGAATAAGTTTGAATTTTGTGGAAGTCTTTCCTGCCTATATTTATATGATCGTGTGGTCATTCTTCTTTAGTGTGTTAATAAGATACATTACATTGATTTTTGAATGTTGATCCAGCATTGAATTCCCTGGATGAATCATACTCAGTCATGATGTGTTATCATTTTAAGATACTCCTAGATTCAATTTCCTTGGATATTTGTATCTACATTCATGAGGCATATAGTTCTGTAATTTTATGTTTTGCACTTTGGTATAAGAATAATGTGGCTTGTCACTTAAATTAGCTTGAAAGTATTATTTCTACTTTTATTTTCTGGAAAAGACTGTGGAGAAATTGTATTATTTGTTCCTCAAAAATCTGGTAGAATTTGGCAGTGAAACCATTTACACCTAGACTCTGCTTTGTTGGAATGCTTTTGAATTTTATTTAATAGTTGTATGACTATCCAGGTTAGCTATTTCTTTTTGAGTGAGTTTTAGTATATTTCTTATTTCAAGAAATTATTTTCAAGAATTTGGCCTATTTTACCTAAATTGTTAAATTTTAGGACATAAATAATATTCCTCTACTATTAATATTCTTTGAAGGTTAATGGGGGTTGTATTGATAATTCCTCTTTCATTATTTATATTAATGGTTTGTGTTTCTCTCTTTTATTCTTCATCAGTTTGGCTAGTGGTTTATCAATTTGTTTGATTTTTTTTTTCAAAGAACCATTTTTCTGTTCTATAAATGTCCTGCATTGTTTTTTGCTTTTCATTTCATTGCTTTCTGCTCTATATCATTTCCTTTCCTCTGCTTGTTTTGGATTTAGTTTGCTCTTTAAGTCTCTTAAGATAAACACTAGACCTTTCTTCTTTCCCAAGATAGGCATCTAATGCTGTAAGTTCTTCTCCAAGAAATGCTTTGGTTGAATCGCACAAATTTTTATATATTTTATTTATTTTCATTTTTATTTTGTTAAAAATATTTTCTAATCCCACCTCCCTTTGCAGCCTCATCTTCTAACACTTTCCTCATGTATTAAATACCTTGTGTTGCAGATATTTTAGTAAAGAAAATATTTTTAGAACTTTAAAATTTTTTAGAACTTGTTCTAAAACACTTTTTGTCAGCTGATGAAGTAGGCACTTTATATACACTTGTTGATTTTATGCTTTTGCTCCTTTGCTTTTGATGTTTCTGTTACTGTGAATATCCTTTTTATTAGCTCTGTCAGTCTTATCCTCCTCAAATGTTATATGCTTTCTCTGATCACTTCCTGGCGACGCGATATCTCTTTTGAGCTCCCGGAGTATATTATGCCTTGCTTATGTCATTTAATAATTATTTTCTTAGAGTTACCCATTTTCTTTGGCTCCAGAGCAGTGATCCCCAATCTTTTTGGCACTAGGGACTGGTTTTGTGGAAGACAATTATTCCACAGACAGGGGGTGGGGTGGGAATGGTTTCCAGATGATTCCGGCACATTCAATTTATTGTGCTCTTTATTTCTAATCTAATGCCACCATTGATCTGGCAGGAGGTACTGGTTAGTGACCTGGAGGTTGGGAACCCTTGCTCTAGAGGACGTTGGTAGCTTTATTCTGAGTAAGGCAAACAGTGGTCAGAGAAAACAGTTTTCCAAATTTTTTTGATTGTAGAATTTCCCTAAATGGTTTCTTTGTGTACTTGATTACTCCTACAGGTGCCAATGTTCCTAATTATGTGGTGATGATAGAAGCAGCATCTACTGACTCTTTGCCAGCTAAACTTACACCCAGAATGCTGGGGAATATTTAACCTGTTCTTTGGTCAGGGTTTCCAGTGATAAAAAATCTAGAGTGTGCACATTTGGCATGTCTGTGAAAAATTATGTGTTGCACCTGTAGTCTAACTCATCCCCATGTACCAAATAAGAATCCATTCTCTTTCTTCAAGGCTTTTCTTTCTTCCTCTACCACTGTCCTTCCCTCCAACACACTCTGCTTTTGTCCTTTTTATTCCTTCTTTTCTGTAGCTCTAAATCTCTACCTTCCTGCCTGTTCAAGTCACAGCCCTTCTCCCAGTAGTTACCAAGGCCCTTGTCTTATTTCTTTCAAATCATACACTACTCTATATGAAGTAGATAACCAACAAGGATGTAATGTACAGTACAGGGAACTATGCTCAATATTTCATAATAACCTATAAGAGAAAAGAATCTGAAAAAAATATGTATGTATATAAAACTGAATCCCTTAGCTTTCCACCTGAAACTAACACAACACTGTAAATCAACTATACTTTAATAAAAAAAAAATAAAGCTGGGAAAAAACTCCAAATCATATGGATGAAGATTTGGCAATGTGAGTCACTGTTTTTCTTATGACTGGATCTGGAGAGGTAGATGTTGGCTCAAGAGGTAGGGAAGGGTGGTGGATTGCTTCATACATTCAGTTCAGTTCAGTCACTCAGTCATGTCTGACTCTGCGACCCCATGGACTGCAGAATGCAAGGCTTCCCTGTCTATCCCCAACTCCTGGAGCTTGCTCAAACTCATGACCGTCAAGTCGGTGATGCCATCCAACCATCTCATCCTCTGTCTTCCCCTTCTTCTCCTGCCTTCAATCTTTCCCTGTGTCAAGGTCTTTTCTAAGGAGTCAGTTCTTTGCAACAGGTGGCCAAAGTATTGGAGGTTCAGCTTCAGCAACAGTCCTTCCAATGAATATTCAGGACTGATTTCCTTTAGAATTGAGTGATTTGATCTCCTTGCTGTTCAAGAGACTCTCAAGAATCTTCTCCAACACCACAGTTCAAAAGCATCAATTCTTCGGCACTCAACTTTCTTTATAGTCCAAATCTCACATCTGTACATGACTACTGGAAAAACCATAGCTTTGACTGGATGGACCTTTGTTGGCAAAGTAATGTCTCTGCTTTTTAATATGCTGTCTAGGTTGGCCATAGCTTTTCTTCTAAGGAGCAAGCATCTTTTAATTTCATGGCTGCAGTCACCATCTGCAGTGATTTTGGAGCCCAAGAAAATAAAGTCAGCCACTGTTTCCACATCTATTTGCCATGAAGTGGTGGGACTGGACACCATGATTGTCACTTTTTGAATGTTGAGTTTTAAGCCAGCTTTTTCACTCTCTTCTTTCACTTTTAACAAGAGGCTCTTTTGCTGCTCTTCACTTTCTGCCATAAGGGTGGTGTCTGCATATCTGAGGTTATTCATATTTTCCCTGCAATCTTGATTCCAGCTTGTGCTTCATCCAGCCTGGCATTTCACATGATGTACTCTGCATAGAAACTTCTTTCACTTTTAACAAGAGGCTCTTTTGCTGCTCTTCACTTTCTGCCATAAGGGTGGTGTCTGCATATCTGAGGTTATTCATATTTTCCCTGCAATCTTGATTCCAGCTTGTGCTTCATCCAGCCTGGCATTTCACATGATGTACTCTGCATAGAAGTTAAATAAGCAGGGTGACAATATACAGCCTTGACATACTCCTTTCATAGTTTGAAACCAGTCCATTGTTCCATGTCCAGTTCTAACTGTTGCTTCTTGACCTACATACAGGTTTCTCAGGAGGCAGGTAAGGTCGTCTGGTATTCCCCTCTTTTGAAGAATTTTTCACAATTCTTGTGATCCACACAATCAAAGGCTTTGACATAGTCACTAAAGCAGAAGTAGATGTTTTTAAAAAGATGCTTACTCCTTGGAAGAAAAGTTATGATCAACCTAGATAGCATATTGAAAAGCAGAGACATTACTTTGCCAACAATGGTCTATCTAGTCAAGGCTATGGTTTTTCCAGTTGCTATTTGAGATGTGTATAAGAGACAGAGGATGAGATGGCTGGATGGCATCACTGACTCGATGGATGTGAGTTTGAGTGAACTCGGAGTTGGTGATGGACAGGGAGGCCTGGCGTGCTGCAGTTCATGGGGTCACAAAGAGTCGGACACGACTGAGCAACTGAACTGAACTAACTGAGATGTTTTTAGGAACTCTCTTGCTTTTTTGATTATCCAGTGGGTGTTGGCAATTTGATTTCCTCTGCCTTTTCTAAATCCAGCTAGAACATCTGGAAGTTCTCGGTTCATGTACTGTTAAGCCTAGCTTGGAAAAAATTTTGATTATTACTTTGCTAGCGTGTGAGATGAGTGCAATTGTGCAGTAGTTTGAGCATACTTTGGCACTGCCTTTCTATGGGATTGGAATGAAAACTGACCTTTTCCAGTCCTGTGGCCACTGGTGACTTTTCCAAATTTCCTGGCATATTGGATGCAGCACTTTCACAGCATCACCTTTTAGGATTTGAAATAGCTCAACTGGAATTCCATCTCGTCCCCTAGCTTTGTTCGTAGTGATACTTCCTAAGGCTCGCTTGACTTTGCATTCCTGGATGTCTGGCTCTAGATGAGTGGTCACACCATCGTGGTTATCTGGTCCATTAAGATCTTTTTTGTACAGTTCTTCTGTGTATTCTTGCCACCTCTTCTTAATATCTCTGCTTCTGTTAGGTCCATTCCATTTCTGTTCTTTATTGTGCCCATCTTTGCATGAAATGTTCCCTTGGTATCTCTAATTTTCTTGAAGAGATCTCTAGTCTTTCCCATTCTATTGTTTTCCTCTATTTCTTTGCATGGATCATTTAGGAAGGCTTTCATATTTCTCCTTGCTATTCTTTGGAACTCTGCATTCAAATGGATATATCTTTCCTTTTCTCTTTTGCCTTTCACTTCTCTTCTCTCCTCTGCTATTTATATGGCCCCGTCAGACAACCATTGTGCCTTTCTTTTTGGGGGGGATGGTTTTGATCACTGCCTCTTGTACAATGTCACGAACCTCCATCCATAGTTCTTCAGGTATTCTATCAGTTCTAACCCCCTGAATCTATTTGTCACTTCCACTCTATTATCATAAGGAATTTGAATTAGTTCATACCTGACTGGCCTAGTGGTTTTCTCTACTTTCTTCAGTTTAAGTCTGAATTTGGCAATAAGGAGTTCATGATCTGAGCTACAGTCAGCTCCTGGTCTTGTTTTTGCTGACTGTATAGAGCTTCTCTATCTTCAGCTGCAAAGAATATAATCAATATGATTTAAGTATTGACCATCTGGTGATGTCCATGTGTAGAGTCCTCTCTTGTGTTGTTGGAAGAGGGTGTTTGCTATTTTCTTGGCAAAACTCTGTTAGCCTTCTACCAGAGTCTTAGAGTTTTAGTTTCTCTGTGCCCTCGGTGAGTGGGCAGCTGGTTGGATCTGCACCTGCAGCCCCCGAGCTCCAAGGCCCCCACCTTGGCACCACTTTCTGCCTCCAGAAATGCTGCCCCCGGGGTCTCTGAGAAGCCCTGGGGCACCCACTCCTCCAGGCTGCAGCTCCAGAGGATGCCCTGTGCATTGTGGTGCATTCCTCAGCCAGGTGCCCAGTTGGCATGTGCTGCCCACGCTCACAAGGGGATTGCTCAGGCGGGCCATCTGCCCTGGCTGCCAAGACACTTTTGGGTTCAGAACACCAGGAAAGCTCTTGGATAAAAATTGACCCTCCCTCTTAGCTCTGTGCCTGAAACTGTCCCAGATCCAAACCATGATTCTCAGGAGTGGGATTGCTGGACCATATGGCAACTCTATAAGTAAGACGTGTCAGTAAGATGGTGCAGTAGAAGGATGTGCGCTCATCTTCTCCTGCAAGAACTCCAAAATTGCAACTTGTTGCTGAACAACCATCAAGAGAAGAATATTGGGTCCCACCAAAAAAAGATACCCCATGTCCAAGGGCAAAGGGGAAGCCCCAACAGGGTGATGGGAGAGGCGAAATCACATTTAGAATCAAAACCCCATACCTGCCAGAGATGTCTGGAGGGCTCAAACAAAACCTCCGGAGCATCAGGACCCAGAGACTCCACAGAGGCTGAGCCAGACTTGCCTTTTACGTAGACTTGCATTTGTTCTCCCTGGTTTATTTTTTTCTGCCTTCCCTGTGTATTTTTAAAAGGATGTGATCTAACATCATTCATGTTGAGTTCTCATCAATAGTTATCTTTTAAGATTTATATACTCTCTTTTATGTATCTCCCAACTCTATTAGCTTAGTCTTGGAAGATACATTATCTAATTACTTTTTCTAAATTTCTGTGTTTCTTTTCTTCTACTCGTTGACCATAGTGAGCAGAAGGAAAGGCTGTTCATCACATATGATATTGTTTGTATACACACATACATATTTTTATTCATGTGTTGCTCACTTATAATTACTTAACATGGTGCTGGACATTTTAATGAATAATATTGAAAATGTATGATTACAGATAAGACACAGTTTAGTAAAAAACAAGTAAAATATCTAGGAAAGTTTCAAACTGAAGAAAATCTAATCCAATTTGCCAACCTGTTGAGGCAAAAAATGCAAAAGGATGCCTTATTAAAAATACAAATTTGGCTCCAAATACATAGAATGCATGAAAGAAGTACAGTACTTATCCAAAATGTTGTCAGTCTATTTTCTATTCACCAAATATATTCTCAGTGGAAATAAAACAAGGAAGTATCTAAGTCACTCATATAGATATATATGGTAGAATTAGGTGATATGAAGTATTCAATTTAATATCTATTTATGAGAATTAAGGCTTTCGAAACACACCTATCATCAAAGTATTAGATACAAAATTCTCATTTTTAGGTGTGAAGCTCTCAGATGAATCAATTCAGTTCAGTTCAGTCGCTCAGTCGTGTCCAACTCTTTGCGACCCCATGAACGGCAGCAAGCAGCCTCCCTGTCCATCACCAGCTCCCAGAGTTCACCCAAACTCATGTCCATGGAGTTGGTGATGCCATCCAACCATCTCATCCTCTGTCGTCCCCTTCTCCCACTGCCCTCAATCTTTCCCAGCATCAGGGTCTTTTCCAATGAGTCAGCTCTTTGCATCAGGTGGCCAAAGTATTGGAGTTTCAACTTCAACATCAGTCTTTCCAATGAGCACTCAGGACTGATTGATCTCCTTTAGGATGGACTGGTTGGATCTGCAGTCCAAGGGACTTTCAAGAATCTTTTCCAACACCACAGTTCAAAAGCATCAATTCTTCGGCACTCAGCTTTCTTTATAGTCCAACTCTCACATCCATACATGACCACAGGAAAAACCATAGCCTTGACTAGATGGACCTTTGTAACAAAGTAATGTCTCTGATTTTTAATATGCTGTCTANCAGCACTTTCACAGCATCTTTTTTCAGGATTTGAAATAGCTCTACTGGAATTCCATCACCTCCACTAGCTTTGTTTGTAGTGATTCTTCCTAAGGCCCACTTGACTTCACATTCCAAGATGTCTGGCTCTAGGTGAGTGATCACTCCATCGTGATTATCTGGGTTGTGAAGGTCTTTTTGTATAGTTCTTCTGTGTACAGTTCTTGCTACCTCTTCTTAATATCTTCTGCTTCTGTTAGGTCCATACCATTTCTGTCCTTTATCGAGCCCATCTTTGCATGAAATGTTCCCTTGGTATCTCTAATTTTCTTGAAGAGATCTCTAGTCTTTCCCATTCTGTTGTTTTCCTCTATTTCTTTGCATTGATCGCTGAGGAAGTCTTTCTTATCTCTCCTTGCTATTCTTTGGAACTCTGCATTCAGATGCTTATATCTTTCCTTTTCTCCTTTGCTTTTTGCTTCTCTTCTTTTCACAGCTATTTGTAAGGCTTCCTCAGACAGCCATGTTGCCTTTTTGCATTTCTTTTTCTTGGGGATGATCTTGATCCCTGTCTCTTGTACAATGAATCAAGTTGAAAACAATTGACATATTAAAATGACTCAGAAAATTATTTAAAACAAAACCTTTGTATTCAGGAAAATGTGCTGAACTGTGTTTTTAAAAGTCAATCAGCGTTAGTCCAAGAAAACTTAACTGAAGTTACTTTGAGCATTGCATTACTCTGTTAGAAGCCTCTCAGATTAAGACTCTTTAGTGAGATTATAGAGCTGAAAGGAATAAGTGTGATTCACATTTTTACTCAGGGGAACTTGTGTTCCTTCAGCTAGGAAGGCAAATTCTTCTTTTCATGCATCCTTAGGTTCTGCCCCTAAGTTTTTTTTCACATTGAACTCTTTTTTTCATACCATGTGTTGGACTGAGGAGATTGGCAACTCCATTCCAGGTGTGGTCCTTGTCTGGGGGTAATGATGGAACCTATACCAACGTGACTGTTATCCTGGCTTGCTCTTTTAGCTTTTGTCCATACCAAGATGAAGACTGAAGTTTCATTTCAACAACCCAGACATATATAGCTATTTGAACAATGGCCAAATGAAGTTCTTTAAAATAAGACTTGGAATAATTGAAGTCAGTTCTGAAGACACAATATAAAGCTATCAGTAATTTAAAGATAAGTTTTAAAATAGTAAATATAGGCTTGTAAGTGACAAATTACAATCAGTTCAGTTCAGTCACTCAGTCATGTCTGACTCTTTGCAACCTCAGGGACTGCAGCACGCCAGGCTTTCATGTCCTTCACCAACTCCCAGAGCTTACTCAAACTCATGTCCATAGAGTCAGTGATGCCACACAGCCATCTCATCCTCTGTCATCCCCTTCTCCTCCTTCCTTCAATCTTTCCCAGCATCAGGATCTTTTCTAAGGAGTTAGTTCTTGCAATGGTGGCCAAAGTATTGGAGTTTCAGCTTCAGCATCAGTCTTTCCAATGAATATTCAAGACTGATTTCCTTTAGGATTGACTAGTTTGATCTCCTTGCAGCCCAAGGGACTCTCAAGAGTCTTCTCTAACACCACAGTTCAAAAACTTCACTTCTTCAGCACTCAGCTTTCTTTATAGTCCAACTCTCACATCTATACAGGACTAATGGAAAAACCATACCTTTGACTATATGAACTTTTTGTTGGCAAAGTAATGTCTCTTCTTTTTAATGTGCTGTCTAGTTTGGTCACAGGTTTTCTTCCAAGGAGCAAGCGTCTTTTAATTTCATGGCTGAAGTCACCATCTGAAGTAATTTTTGGAGCCCAAGAAAATAAAGCCTATCATTGTTTTCATTATTTCCCCATCTATTTGCCATGAAGTGATAGGACTGGATGCCATGATCTTCATTTTCTGAATGTTGAGTTTTAAGCCAGCTTTTTCACTCTCTTCTTTCACCTTCATCAAGAGACTCTTTAGTTCGTCTCTGCTTTCTGCCATTAAAGTGGTGTCATCTGCATATCTGCAGATGTTGTTGATATTTCTCATGGAAATCTTGATTCCAGCTTTTGCTTCATCCAGCCCAGCATTTCTCATGATGTACTGTGCGTATAAGTTAAATAAGCAGGATGACAATAAACAGCCTTGACATACTCCTTTCCCAATTACAATATGTGTATTTAATAATCACTCTTTATTAGAGAAGAGAAAAACATTGGATTGTTTTTAGGTTCTGGCTATTACAAATAAGTCATAACTTCCATAGACATCCATGTATAAGTTTATGTGTGGATTGATACTTTCATATCTCTTTGGTAAAACCTGGAAATAGAAAATTTCCATCATATAGTAGGAATAAAATACCTTTTAAAGAAATTGTCAAACTGTCTTTCAAAGTAATTGTACCATTTTACATTTCTAGTCCCAGTGTGTGAGAATTCCAGTTGTTCTGGAATTTTTAATGTTAATCTGTCTTTCCCTAGTGACAAATGATGTTGAGCACCTTTTGATGTGCTTATTTGCCATCCATATATCTTCCTTTATGTTTCTTGGTGAAGTCTGTTCAGTTTTTTATTCCATCTTTAAAAATTGGGTTGTTTGTTTTATTGAGTTATAAGAAACACATATATGTATATATGCACACACATATATGTTTTCATTCTAGATCAATCCTTTATTGGAAAAATGTTTTTTAAAATGTTTATTCCCAATAGTTTTTGAAGAGTAAAAGTTTCTAAATTTGATGAAATAAAATGTGATGTTTTTATAGTTTGTGTCTTTTGTATTATATTAAAAAATCTTTGCAAAAACAAGGTGATGAAAATCTCTTGAATTTTCTGCTAGAAATTTTTGCTCTTAATTTAAGGTTCATGATCCATTTCAAGTTAATTTTGTATAAGTTCCCTAACCATGTGGCTATCCCAAGGTAAGAGAAACCCGAGTAAGATGATAGGTGTTGCAAGAGGGCATCAGAGGGCAGACACACCGAAACCATACTCACAGAAAGCTAGTCAATCTAATCACACTAGGACCACAGCCTTGTCTAACTCAATGAAACCAAGCCATGCCTGCGGGGAAACCCAAGACAAGCAGGTCATGGTGGAGAGGTCTGATAGAACGTGGTCCACTGGAGAAGGGAATGGCAAGCCACTTCAGTATTCTTGCCTTGAGAACCCCATGAACAGTATGAACAGGCAAAATGATAGGATACCAAAAGAGGAACTCCCCAGGTCATTAGGTGCCCAATATGCTACTGGAGATCAGTGGAG
>SJYT01031163.1:0-153835 GCA_006410635.1 Cephalophus harveyi
AAATGCCATAGATTTATCAGTGACTCAGAGTAAATCCTTGTGGAGTGTTCAACTTCAGAGAACTATGAAAAATATTTACCCTTTAGAGAGCTTAAGAAAAATACAGACAACATTGAGGCCAGAAAAGCAGCAGAGAGATCACAGAGTAGTTGCTGCATCCCATGTACCCTCCTCAAGGGTGTGTTTACAAGTCTATTTCACATACTTCTTTCTTCTACCAGAGATTTGGTGAAATTGTACAATCCAGTTCAGTGTTTACTTCTGACCAAACAAAATCAAACCAAAAAAAGCCAAAACTTTACTGTATCAAACAGGATGAATTCTAGTTTTCCACTGTTAATTCCTAAGATAACTTTTCCAGGTGGTTGTTTTCATAGACACACTTCTCCTATAGCAGAGACTACACTGGATGGCTACATACTAAATGAACTGAGTGATTCATCTTAAGTGGGAAAACAGTCACCCGGCTAAGCAATCAGTTTTGTCTCGCCTTGTTTTTATTAGCACAATGGGACTATTTCATTGTTAGCCTTCCATTTCTGCCACCTGTGAATGATGCAAGAGTCTCAACTTTCTGAAAGGAGGGAGAAAAAAACGGGATGGGGATTGTTCACAATATGGGAAGACTTGGGTATACTTCTAAGTGGCAAGAACTAGAGAGAAACTGCCATTATGTTCACCAGCAAGCTCACGGAAGAAAAGCCCTTCAAATAGCCGTGAACAGCAATCCCAATCATTCCAAAAAGCACTGATGACTTGGGACTCAGATAATGGACCATCTTCAGTGTTTACTGTTTGGGATGATTTTACTCATGGTAATTTTGACTATATACTCAACTCTGCGTATTTCAATGCCAGTATGGCGTGGTGTCTAGATATTCTATAACAGAAGATTTCTAGCCAAAGTTAACCAACTGGTCTGAAAGAAGAACCTTCTCTTTGACCTTATAAAGACATGGGATTAGCCCCCCACTCGACCCTATGAGTAGTTGAGCAGATTGTGTTTATCACTTTCTGCCTCACTTGGGTTTCTGACTTACTGATCTTTCTAAGTAATACCAGTATCGTGTTTCTGGGAATCAAACATCAGCATAGGGTGTGCTTCTGTGTGTAAAATTATTTCCTGTCTCTTAATTCAGAAGGCATGAAGAGAATCATTAGCATGTAGTAAAGCCCTAATAAGCTACTGGAACAAACTCTTAGTTGAATTTTACTTAGAAAGCTCATAAGGACTGCTAAGTCTTAACAAGTTTGCAGTGAACAGGAGTAGATTGTTCTTGAGGAGAACCACAAATAATAGACTGGGTCACAGGATCCCTACCTTAATGCACAGATTTTTTACCTTTATGCACATTATGGTTTCTTGAAGCATAATGCTCTAAAGTAAGTGTTCCTCACACAAGATGGGATGGGGTGCCCAGACGATACCTCAAAATATTCATAATAATATATTTTTTAACCAAATGGAACATGTGCTTAAGCCCAGGAAAGCAATGACACTTTCTTATTGGTAAGGGAGAATGTTACAAAGCTGACATGACAAGATCCTCTGATTTTGTAACTACTGACATGCCCTACCTGCGCAAGTGCTGCATATGTGCTAAGTCACTTCAGTCGTGTCTGGCTCTCGGCAACCCTGTGGACTCTAGCCCCGCCAGGCTACATGGGATCCAGGGGATTCTCCAGGCAAGAATACTGGGGTGGGTTGCCATGCCCTCCTCCAGGGGATCTTCCCGACCCAGGGATCAAATCCTTGTCTCTTATGTCTCCTGCATTCACAGACAGGTCCTACAAGCACCACCTGGGAGGCCCAAGCATGCGGTAATAAAATAATTTACAATATATTCACACAGCGGAAGGCCACATAGGATGTAGAACTCCACGTCGAACATGGATGGATCTCACAGACTTACTACTGGAAAAACGTCAGACTCAATGGTTTTATTTGTATAAACTTCAAGCATAAGCAAAACTATAGTGAGAGAAGCAAAATAATGGTTACATTTGAACTTCTTTCTGTGTTTTTACAAGGAAGACGCATGAGAAAACCTTGTGGGGGATTGGATTTGTTCCATTTCTTGGTTTGAGTGGCCGGTTTCACAGACTTCTATTTCTACATATAGATACAGAATGGATAAATAAAACTATATTGAACTGTACACTTTAGAACTGTACTTTTCACAGTAATTAAGTTATAGCTGAGTAAAAGAGTAAATAAAAAAGGAAATTTAAGTCCCCCAAGTAAGAAGCAGTGCTTTGCAGAAATGGAAGCAGGTGCATATCCTCACACATTAGTTTATCTACTTTTCTAAAAGGAGGAATATCAGAGAATCACATTATTTTTTTTTAAAGCCAGTATTATCCAGGCATTTTGAGAAAAGCAACTCAACCGATGAAGAGGCAATTTTTTAAACATGCACCTGAAATGAGACCAGAAGCCTTTGCGCCAAGCTGTGTTCAGCCCTAAGGTTGAGTTTCCTGGCACTTGTTTAGCAGATTTTATAGCTTCCACCTCAGTGTAGAAACAAAAATAAAACTGCACATTTCCAAGAAAAACAAAAGAAATTAGTTTCTAAGTCTCCAGACTACTAAATAAAAGCATTCATAGGAACCACACACAGTGCAATGGGCTAGAATTGAAAAACAGATTCAGCCTGCCAGCATTCTGAGTATTCAATAATAGCAATGGTCACCTGGGGCGGCGGAAATAACATGGTAACGATATTTTGAGAGGTTCCTGGAATCAAAACACAGGTCAGATTTTTCCCCTTTCCTTTTGTTTTCAGGGGAAAATTAGTTATTCTCCTAGGGATCGGGGACAGTTATGTTCTCAGACTGTAATGCCAAGCATAGTCTATTTCTTTTCACGTCTACTGAAACTAGTTACAGTAAAAAATCATTTTGTGTTATTACTTTTTTAAGCCAAGAGTGGGAGCAAGTTTGGCTGTCTGGAAAGGAAGAGCCCAGGGCTCAGGGGACAGATTTAGGTAAAGACAAAAGCACCTATTATTTCGTGAGTGGGGGTGAGATCTATCTGGAAGCATGAGCGTATAAAGCTGGTAGTAAAGTTAATGGAAGAACAAAGACATTTTGATATTTGCCTTGTCATATTCAACGGTATAAATGTGATCGCAAAGGATAACAGCAGTTCTCTGTAGTTTAGAATTTGATACAAATCTTTAAAGATGAAGAACTTTTAAAAAGGCATCTAGCAAAGTCAGCTACTACAAATGAATAGGGGAACACAGTGGTGGCTTTAAAGCCTTTTTGCAGTTTTGCTACTGTGCATCAAAAACCAAAATTATGGAGCAAAGTAAACAATTTGTGTGGATCCTTGATAGGACATAATGAAGACTGCTTATCTTTCACTGATTTATTCCAAGAAACTCAAGTCTCCAACACGGCCTAGGAAGACATTTCTAACGGTGGTTATTTGGGAGATGGCCAAGATGAATTTGTAAAATATCTAAACTGTAGAAGTGAAAAAATAAACACAGTTGAATTCAGATACAGCTCAGGATCTAAAATCGAAAAGTATTGGCAAATTGAAACTCTTAGGGACTTGCTTTAAAGAATGGAAAAGTCATTTGTGATTAGCGTAGCTATTCTTGGTAACCAACTCAGCATACATACATCAAATTTGATTAATCATACTGAATTTGATTAATCATACATTTTCTTATGACCTCTCGCTTCATGGATACTGTGAAGATTGCAAGTTCACAAATTGAGAGTTTCACTCAAGACAGATATACTTCTAATCTGTTTTATAAGGATTTGAGTTTTGCTACTGAAAAGCTGGCTTTCAAGTTTTGACACTTCCCCCTCCCTATTCTAGGAAGTTTACGAAGTGAAAACAGGCATTGTAACCGATTTTGACTACTAATGCCACTGAAACCGTTCCATTAAGGACAAAAATTAAGCTCTCAGTATAGTATCAGTTATAGTCACAGAGCCATTTAAAACTACCTAGGCTTTTCCTGGCCCTCCTGAGACAAAATCAGCTGCTCTCTATGCTTTTTTTTCCCCATTTAACACCTGCATTATATTTCCTAGTGTTTGCCCCGCTACTACTAGACTGGGCTTCTGAGATGGTGCAAGTGGTAAAGAACCTGCCTGCCAATGCAGGAGACTTAAGAGACGTGGGTTTGATCCCCTGGTTGGGAAGATCCCCTGCAGTAGGGAATGGCAACCCACTCCAGATTCTTGCTTAGAAAATCCCATGGACAGAGGCACCTGGTGGGCTACAGTCCTTGCGGTCACAAAGAGTTGGACACAACTGAAGTAGTTTAGCATGCATGCACTACTGTAAACTCTGTGAAGGTAAGAAGTGTATTTACACACTCTCATGGTATCACACTTTAATGTACATGTATACTTTTATATTATATATTATATAATACATTATATTAATTATATAGATTATACTAATTATACCAACTATACTAATATAGATTATATATTAATATTTTAATATATACTGAAGTATGACATATAAATAAATATAAACATATGTATACACACACACACGTGTATAACTTGTGCCATGCCGTCCTAAGTCATTTCGGTTGTGTCTGACTCTGTGACCCTATGGACTATAGCCCACTAGGCTCCTCTGTCTATGGGATTCTCTAGGCAAGAATATTTATCAACTATAATGAATTATTCTGGGTATGAATATTTTCTCATAAGATGCTCAGTTCTCTGCCTGTTATACTTCATCTGTCTGTCTCCCTAACTAGTCACCTAATATATATTGGTTGAATGAATGTCCAGAGCCTAGCAGATCCTTGGCAAACTCAAATAATTGGGTAGATTAATGAATCAGTTTTCTCAAGCAGACAAAACTTACCTACTTCCTAGAGCTGACTGGGTGGGTGTTCATCAAGTTCCCAGATGATAAGAACCATTCCAGACTCTATGCCTTAACACTTGTAAAGCTAATGTGGGATACCTGAGCATTAGACATTCTCATCTGGGAGGTGATCAACTCTAACCACCCTATGAAAGTGCTCCTAAAAAATTGTGCACTCATGTTCCTTGACTGAAGAATGTACTAAGAGGGCACCTAATATCCTTTGTTAACTAGAATTATAAAGAAAACAAACAGAGAGACAGAAGAACACATACTGGAGTCTTCAGATCAGCTGAATCTGTACCAATGGAAACAGAAGTCTGACTTCATATCCCCCCAAACAAATTCTAAATTGAAAAGGAAGCAGGTAAAAGAACAACATCGGCACAAAGACTATACAAATGCTTAAATTATTTTAGCTGACAATCCATTATACAGTGCAACAAATGTGGTGTCTAAATAAATCATTATCATTACTGACTGGCTGTTAAATAACCATTAAAAAGAGAGCCATCTTGTCCACTGACAGATGAGTGGATAAAGACGCTGTGGTACATATATACCAATGGAATATTCTTGTGGACACAGTGCAGGGAAAGAGAGGGTGGGATCAACGGAGAGAACAGCATGGAAACATACATATTACCATATGTAAAACAGATAGCCAGTGGGAATGTGCTGGATGACTTAGGGAGCTCAAACCAGTGTTCTATGACAACCTAAGAGGGGTGGGGATGGGATGGGAGGTGGGAGGGAGATTCGAGGGAGGGGACAAATGTATATATACCTATGGCTGATTTATGCTTCCCTGGTAGCTCAGATAGTAAAGAATCCACCTGCAATGTGGGTGACGTGGGTTCGATCCCTGGGTTGGGAAGACCACCCTGGAGGAGGGCATGGCATGGGCATGGGTTGGCTGGAGAACCTATTCTTGCCTGGAGAATCCCCTTGGACAGAGGAGCCTGGTGGGCGCAGAGTCAGACATGACTGAGTGGCTAAGCACAGCATAGCACATGGCTGATTCATGCTGATATATGGCAGAAACCAACAGAATATTGTAAAGCAATTATCCTTCAATTAAAATTTTTTAAAATATATATATACCAAAAAATAATTTGAAAAAGAATAGATACATGTATATATATAACAGAATCACTTTGTTGCATACCTGAAACTAATGCAACATTGTTAATCAACTGTATTCCAATATAAAATAAAAAAATTTTTTAATAAAATTAAAAAATAAAAGATACATTGAACTAAAAAAAAAAAAAGAGCCATCTCATTTGTGACTTCAACTTCAAAATCCTCCACTGTACTCAACTATAGATCATGTCTGTAAGCAAGAAAGGAGCTTAACTGAGTTAAGAAAGAATACCCACAGGTCCACTTGAACTGGGAACAATATTTAGTAACTTTACAAAAACAACCAAAACTTTAATTCCATATGTGGAACAATTTCTTGAGGCTTTTAATCAGCAGAACTCTGTTGAAGTGCTCTGTGTCATTAGCCTCCTGTCTAAATCGGTCACCTCCTTCCCTTTCACGGTGCTGTTTTCCCTTGAGCATTCTGGAGTCTCTCAGCAGGGGGTTCCCTGCTCCCCACTGGGCCAATCCCAGTCCTAGAAGCCTCCTCCTCCTGGGGGCTGCCTGGCCAGAGAGGAAACCAGTGTGCTGACCTGAGCTAATTAGAGATGATGACTGTTTCACTGCAGTCCAAACCTTGATGTTGATTGTTAATACAATTTTTCCACCCCTCACCAAATCTCCAGTGCTCCTAAATACATGTATTTGGAAATGCACACTTGTCAATGTGAGTATAGCCATGAAGACAATAGGCTCAAAGACCTTGGGCCACCTTTATTTCTACTTTTTGACTCTGCAAACCTAAATTAGTACTGGGGTCCCCTACATGGGTTCTTAGTGTTTGTTTTAAAAAGAAGAGAAGTAGAGAAGCAGACAAGGAAAAATCATAAAAGCACCCAAAGAGGAATTCCACTTGTAAACTTCTTCTTGAGGTCTTTAATCACTCAGTCCTTCCAGGTTGTTGTTCAGGTGCTCAGTCGCATCCAACCCTTTGCAACCCCATGGACTGCAGCACTCCAGGCTTCCCTGTCCTTCACTGTCTCCCGGGTTTGCTCAAACTCATGTCCCCTGAGTTGGTGATACCATCCAACCATCTCATCCTCTGTCTCCCCCTTCTCCTCCTGCCCTCAATTGTTCCCAGCATCAGGGTCTTTTCCAAAGATTTGACTCTTCACATTAGGTGACCAAAGTATTGGAGTTTCAGCTTCAGCATCAGTTCTTCCAATGAATATTCACAACTAACTTCCTTTAGGATGGACTGGTTTGATCTCCCTGCTGTTCAAAGGACTCTCAAGAGTCTTCTCCAACACCGCAGTTTGAAAGCAACAATTCTTTGGCACTCAGCCTTCTTTATGGTCCAATTGTCGTATCTGTACATGACTTCTGGAAAAACCATAGTTTCTTCCAGGATAGGCACTCAAATATTAGATCCTTAAGAAAGTCTTCCCTTGCTCTATCATTCACAGCCCTCTTCACCAACCAAGGAGGGACTCCACCGTTGCGTCCTTCCCTAGCCCCTAAGCCTGCAGGTTCTGCGTCCCTCCTTTCATTCACGTAGACAGAATACTACTTCCTTTAAAAGCCTACAGTTCACAGTTGGGCTTCTCTAAGAAGCTTTTCTTCACTACCTCTTTTTCCAAACTCAGGTCCCTTCTTCCTCCACATGCCTTATAGGGCATCTGTCTTAAGTAAATCGAGATGTTTTTTCTTTTTCATCATATTTTGTGACTGATTCTGAATTTTCTTTTCATAGGTATTGATAATCACCTTGGCTATTTCATAACTCCACAATCCAATATAGTTTAAAAATAAGTCCTGTGTCCATTATTAGATGAATGGATAAAGCGGATATGGTGTTTATATATATATACATATAATGGAATACAATTTATGTATTATATCATGATGTGATATGATATACTGTAATATATACTATCAATATAATATCTATAATGGAATACTACTCAGTCATGAAAAAGTCATGTTGCCACTTGCAACAACATAAATAGACCTGGAGGGTGTTATGTTAAGTGAAATAAGTCAGACAAAAAAACACAAATACTTTATGATATCACTTATATGTGGCATTTAAAAAATGTTACAGACTAGTGAATACAACAAGAAAGAAGCAGACTCAGACACAGAGATGAAATTAGTGGTTACCAGTAGGGAGTGGGAAGGGAAAGGGGCACGGGAAGGGTAAGGGACCTCAAGAAAACGGCGTTAAGAGATTCAAACTATTATGTATAAAAAACGCTATAAGGATATATTGTATAACACAGGGTATATAGCCAATATTTTATTTATAAAGAGTATACCCTTTAAAAACTGTGAATCATTATATCGTACAGCTGTAACATATAATACTGTACAGCAACTATACTTCAATTTAAAAAACTTCTAAAGAATTAAGTTGCATGAAAATGTTATTTTAATAGGTTGAGATATCAAGTATCAGCAGTGTTAAGGTTTAACTTAGTATTTATACTGGAACTCAAGAAACACTTCTAAATAAGTATGCCTTCCTGTCATCTTCAGGACATTATTTAGACATTGCCCCACAATGATAGTCTTTCCCTCTAAAATTTACATAAAGTTTCCCTCTAGATATTGAGAGTTATGTTTTTTCTACATGTTGTTACTATTAAAAAATATATATTATGTAACTGAAATAACAATGAATTTTATAATGGCTTTTAAAATGCAGTAATAAAGGAGAACTCGGGGTGCATCACAAAATCTTGAACTTACCTTCTTCTGTAGGGTTAAACCCACAGATGTCACAAATACAGCGGACCCACTTATTCATCTCCTCCTCACTGTCGGCTACCAAGTAGAAAATCCGGTCAATGGTGTTGATATCAAAAATGTAGCTGTTTTCAAACTCTTTTTTGTTAAATGTCAATCCAGCGTCAACTTGCTGACATAAATTTAAATCAATAATACGGATGGGCTTCTTGGCGTGATCATTTTTGTAATATTCCAAGACATCTGGGTCTCCAGTTAAACGGCCACTGCGTAACACAAACCATCTCCTCTTCCATGCCTAGGAACAAAACAAAAATATTCACCCAGTGTTAAGCTGAGAGAAGTTTTTCAGATGCACATTAGTCAAATCAAATTTACAAGATCATTGACTAGAGAATATGCTGTTTTGTTTTCATAGAATAATCTACCATTCCTGCCAAGTTTACTGGTGTCTCTTCAATTAACTCAATAATGTGTGTGTAGACACACTTATTATTCTCTATCATCTGATAAAGTATAAGAAGACACTGATTGATATGAGAAGACATTTACACTGATGTACTATCAAGTCAACAAGTCAAGGAAGATTTAGTTTTCATTAAATATAAAAAGTAAATGGTGCTGGAAAAACGGATATCCACCTGCAAAAGAATTAAATTAGACCCTCACCTTGTATTATACAGAGATGAACTCAAAATGGATCAAAAACCTCAATGTAAGAGCTAAAACTATAAAACTCTTGGAAAAGCACATAGGGGAAAGCTTCATAATGTTAGATTTGACAGTGATTACTTGAATATGACACTAAGTGCATAGGAAAAAAAAGAAAAACAGATAAACGGGATTGAAATTTAAAGCTTTTATATTTTGAAGGATATGATCAAAGGGTGAAAATGCAACTCACAGGATGGGAGAAAATACTTGCAAATCATATATCTGATAAGACATTAATGTCCAGAATATACACAGAAGTCCTACAACTCAGTGGTAACAACAGAAATATATAACTCAGTTAAAGAAAGGGCAAAGGACTTTCATATTATACCTAAAGAAGCCTAGAAATTCTTTCACTATTAACCTCTTTAACCTCAACATTGATCAAAAAAAAAACCAAAACAGAATCAATTGTCTGAAAGAGTTGACTTCATCAGTTTTTAAACCCAACATCTCTGCCCAGAGATGAAATGAAGCCTCACTCTTCTGTGAGAGTCTTCCTGAGTGGGCAGTCAGACCAAAAAGAGGCCCATTTTAGCGAGATTCAAGTTACCTACTAACAGTCATTCTCTGCTCGAGACTGAACATTTAGGGTCAGGCCACCAGAAGTGGAAGAACCGAGAAACGGCAAGTTATGAACCCCAAGGGAATCAAATCTTCCATGGACATTGTCCACTTCTGTCCATCTGGAGAGCATGATGGAGACCAGTCGCATCTCAGTCCCCTAGTTCTGGAAAAGTTTAACAAGACCGAGTATGTCTCCTCCAGTGATAACTTGCGGGTACTGACAGCTTTATGCTTATGGTGTGTTCAGACATTTTCTTCAGAGCAGTATATGAGTTTGGTGCTCTACCTACAGTCTACTCAGGCTTCCCAGGCGGTGCAGTAGTAAAGACTATGCCTGAGAGTACAGCAGACATGGATTCGATCCCTGGGTCATGAGGATCCCTTGGAGAAGGAAATGGCCACCCACTACAGTATTCTTGCCTGGAAAATTCCATGGACAGAGGAGCCTGGTGAGCTACAGTCCAAATGGTGTTGCAAAGAATCAGACATGACTGAGCAGCTGAGTGTATACACACAAATACACACGCGCGCGCACACACACACACGCACACACACACACACAAATAGTCTAATCAGACAAAGAATGTTCATGACATGGGTACTATGACATAGGCCAATCCCCTTTCCCCAAATATTATTTCTGTTTCTTCATTAACATATAGATCCCTTTATTTTAAAAAATCAACAAAATTTATAATCACTGAAAGGAATACTAGTAGTGACATGATAGGGTCTCTCTCTACATATTTTTTCTTTTGCAGAACTTGGCATCTGTAACACAAAAGGCATGACAGTATCCACTAAAAACTGCTTTATTTTATCCTGAAAAATACATGTAAACCTAGAGGAGGACTAACTAAATTCCACATAAACTTCTCCAATAGATGTTTAGTCTCAGCCTCCATAATGACCACCTTTTTAAATAAATTCTGACACGAGTTAATTTTGACTTGCGGTTCATTGATGGAGTCACAGCTGTGACAATTCTCTGAGGCAGAGAAAATGAAAATTAAGGGACTGGAGTGGTGCAAAAACCAGTTCATTTGGTGTATAATCATTTGGACAACTGTACCGATAACTGAATTAACTAGGGTGATAACTTCAGGTTTTAACATTTTAAAAGATTCTTTAAATTGAATTCACCCAAGAAAATTTAGATATATTAAGGACTAAGTCAATGAAATAATCAGTCCGTAAGTTATTGATTATACTATAAATGACATGCTAGGTACTTGTGTGAAGAAATGATAAGAAATTCATGATTTCTTCTCTCCAAGAATCTACTGCCTATGAAGAAAACACTCATCACACATGCAAATATTTGAGAATACAGCAATTCTAGTAAAATATATGCAGAACTACAGACAGAGGAGCCTGGCAGGCTACAGTTCAAGGGGTTGCAAAAGAGTTGGACCTCATGACTTAGTGACTCAATAACAACAAATTGTCAATGGACAGGCATTCCTTCGTGGAAAAACTTATGCAATCCTTTAATAAGCAGATCAAGTAGAAAAATCACAAAGACCTAAAATATTATATCTGTACTTCTTTAATATCATCAATATTTTAAAAAAATATTTATTTGGCTGCACTGGGTCTTAGCTGCGGCATGCAGGATCTTTAGTTGCGGAGCACAGACTCTCGAGGGCGGCGCACAGGGTGAGTTGCTTCCGGGGCATGTGGGATATTAGTTCTCTGCCCAGGAATTGAACCTGTGTCCCCTGTATTGGAAGTTGGATTCTTAACCACTGGACCACCAGGGAAGAGCCTATCATCAAGATTTTGAATTAATTTCTCAGTGTGACTGCAGCTCAGTTAAAAGCAAACGATTAGTGTCCAGAAGAAGGCAGTGTTGGAGTTCTACAGATAATTTAGACAATATTGAAAAGTTACAGAGTGTTAAATTCACATGAATTTAGCACTGGATTCTGAATAATAAAAATCCATTCATAAATCTATTTATTTCAAAATAAATAAATATCATCTCTTAGTAAAACTCATGCCCTCATGGATACCTCCTTATCAAGCAGTAAGCTTTAAAAAGGAAGAGACAAGTAAAGAAAAAGGAAAACACAGCACTATGTCACTTATCCAGGGCCATCAAGGAATCATATCTTTTTGTAAGCGATTTCTCCAGATGGTGAAAGTTCTGTCTTTAAATACAGAAATGACTTTTTAAAACTTTAATGTGGTTGGTGCAAGGATATCTTTCTAAAATGCCTTACTACATAATTCATTGAACATAATTCATGCCTCCCCCAATGACTCGGACTAAATATCACAGGCATCAGTTTCTATACTGTACTTCAGTGCAGCTCTCAGGCTGTAAGATGTATGCAGGGTTGCGTCTTATTTGCTCAGTCGTGTCCAAATCTTTGCGACCCATGGACTGCAGCCCGACAGCCTCCTCTGTCCATGGAATTCTCCAGGCAAGAACACTGGAGTGGGTTGCCATTCTCTTCTCCAGATCTTCCTGATCCAAAGATCGAACCCGGGTCTCCTGCATTGCAAGCAGATTCTTTACCATCGTACCATCGGAGCCAGCAGGGAAGCCAGTATGCAAGGTTATCTGCTCCTCTACTAAATGCTACCATACTGTTGTGCTTGTATAGTCCATCTCTAAATTCTTAAATACAGTCATTTTTTTTTTCTCTTTAATCAGCTGTCTCTTCTCCTGCTAATCATATGATTTATAGGATGTCAAACTGTCTCCTGTCTCGGGGACTTTGCACATGCTGCTTCCTAAGTCCAGAATGTTCTTTCCTCTCTTTGCCAGGCAGACTTTGACCTTTAGGTTTCTCTTTCTTGACCACCCTCAACCCATCACTCCCCAGTGTACAGTAGGGCATAATTTTATGGATCTCATCACTTACCTATGTAGTGATTTTTATAATTCTGTGATCCAATTTTTCTTCATATTTCTTTATTTAGTATCTAACTCCCCAAGCAGACTGTAAAGTCTGAGTAGACTGTGACCATGTCTACTTTATCCGCCATTACATATTCAATACATAGCCCAGGGCCAAGTACTTAGAAATATTTATACAATAAACAGAATTCCCATAAGACTGTGAAATCGTCACAATTTTCAGACTATTAGATTAGATATATGGGCCACTCTGAATAGAAAGGCATGCTTTCAAAACCTCTTCCACCTGAGAGAAGAAGCTCCCATGCCGAATGTATACATAATAAAGTAGACACAACTGAGCTTTGCCAAAACACAGGCACAAAACACCCCAGGAAAATGGCAAAAAGAGAGAACAATGCAATATGTCCCTTTGCTACCGTTCACGTGTCACTCTTGGTCATCCAGTTGACCGTAGCTGCCCCATCCATTTCTATGTTTCCCTCTTGAAATGATACGGCTAACATGTAAAAGGCCCTTGGAAACTAAAATAAACAGCCAAGAAATGAGCAGCAGTGAATCACGGGGCACTGGGCAGATTGGGCTAGCGATTACAGAGGCTGAGAAGACATTATCTAAGCGATGAACCCTTGCAGCAGGAAATTACAACATGAAAACACAGAATTTAGCCAAGCAACACCTGCCACTTATTTATTTATTTTTAACATGGTCCAAATGTGAATGTTTGTCTCAGTCACAAAATGAGTCACTCTCATTGAATCTGGCACAGATTAAACTGGAAAACAAAAGCAATTACATAAACTACACACTTTAATAAGGCAGATACAAAGGTTCTCTGGATTAGGGTACAAAGCACAATTTAGCCACAGAATAAAGCTTGATGCTCAACAAGAGAACTGACATCAGCACCCTTGCTAATCACAGCACAAAAGCTTCTCTATGTTTTGTCTGAGCACAAAATGGGTCCACATAAATCAGTCTTTGTTATCTGAAAATATCTGGGATTCTTAAAGTTTGCCCTATTTTTATCCTTGCTGCCTTGGTAGCCCCAGAGAAAGCTGTACATTGCCTTACCAATTCTACACTGCAGCAATGGACAAAAAAGGACACGTTTTTTTAGGAAACACTCGAAGCCATTTTAAACAAAATATATGTGAAAAATCATTTTATCCACTGGCTAACAAGCAGATGTGGTTAAGGGAGCTATGCAAACGTTTATTTTGTTGTCATTTCCTACATGCAATAGTTCAACCTGAAGTTGAATAAATGATGCGTTAAAATAAGATTGCATCAGCAGGTCTGCATTTTGAAGCATAATAGTCTGATGACAGTGTCCTATCTCAGGGTTTCAAAGATTAAATTTGGCTACTATGTAAAAATCAAAAGAGAATGGCACAGAGAGTGCACAGATCCCAACAGACATATATTTACATCAGGCGGGGAAACTAAGTATCTACAATGCTTAGAGTATTTGCATTGCTTTTACCTATCCCCTATATTCGCTAACTGCCTGCAGGATAAGCCAGACTCTCTCTGGCAAGTACGTATGGGGCTCTCCTAGCTTTTGCTATCTCTCCAGCCCCACTTTTTGTGGTTCTGCCTTTCAACTGCATTGGAAATACATGCAGGTCCCTTAATACTCTACTTCTGTACTGCCTCTGGCCCTGATACATTCTGGCCCTTAGCACATAATCCGTTCCTAGATTTAGCTCAGAATTTGGGAAACCACCCCTGAACGGCCCCCTCCAAGCTCTCCGTTTCCCCCTCATTTCCAGTTAGAGTTTGACATCCCTACAAGTGAGCTTCTTGAGGACTGGAGCCATGTCCCAGCAAGGTGCTCAGGCAATGCTGAATATGTCAAAGGAGAAATGGATAAAAATATGGAAGTTCTCACACTCTCTATGCATTATAGGGATACTGCTGCTGCTGCTGCTAAGTTGCTTCAGTCGTGTCTGACTCTGTGGGACCCCATAGACGGCAGCCTGCAATCTTCCCAGCCCATTTGCAACTGGGATGAGAAGAATTATTCAGGAAAGATCAGATCAGAATCAGAACAAATCGCTCAGTCGTGTCCGACTCTTTGCGACCCTGTGGACTGTAGCCTACTAGGCTTCTCCGCCCATGGGATTCTCCAGGCAAGAATACTGGAGTGGGTTACCATTTCCTTCTCCAGGGGATCTTTCCCACCCAGGGATCGAACCCGGGTCTCCCACATTGGAGGCAGACGCTTTAACCTCTGAGCCACCAGGTGCATAAACCATAAATTCATCTGTTTCAAAACTCTACAGCAATGAGAGGTTTTCTTGTTTGTTTTTTTTTTTTTTTTGCCCACACCATGCAGCATGTGGGATCTTAGTTCCCTGACCAGGGATCAAACCAGCAGCTTCTGCATTGGAAGTGTAAAGTCTTAACCACTGCACCAAAAGGGAAGTCTCAGCATAGGGCATTTCAAATGCTCACCAGGTGATTCAAATGTGCTCAGACAAAATTAGGCTGGTTTTCAAAAGAGAATTAAGCAAACAAACAAGTATAGAGGTTCTTTTAAGATTTTATCTAATTCCTTCTCTTCTCAAGCCTTCTACTGCCACCAAAGCAGTTTATCTGTTCTCTCCTCATTTTTGTCCACAGTATTTACCCCACTGGAGAGTATATTTGAACTCCTTTCTACTATTGGAAACCTAACCATTCTTCAAAGTTCTGTTCAAATCTTTCCCTTGTCTTGCCACACCTGCTCTCAGGAGTCTTGGCCAAAGTCTTCTGCATGGCTATGGACAGCTCAGAACCATCTGTTATTTTGTCATTTTCACTGGTGGCTCAGACAATAAAGAATCTGCCTGCAATGCAGGAGACCTGAGTTCGATCTCTGGGTTGGAAAGATCCTCCGAAGGAGGAAATGGCAACCCATTCCAGTATGCTTGCCTGGAAAGTCCCATGGACACAGGAGCCTGGTGGGCTTCAGCTATCTTTCTATGTACATTACCAAATGTTCCAAATACTCACGAATTATTTTCCCAATCTGACATCCAGTTCTTTGAAAGCTGAGACCATTCCTTAAATTTTTTTGTGTCTGCTGTGGAGAGCCAGTGAACTAAATGAGAAGACCTCAGCGAGAGAAAAAAAGAAGTCCACGGTTGTTATTAGGGTAGCCCAAACTCCCTTCACAGGTCGGTGTACAAAACCATACTTATTATAGATCAAAACAATACTTACCCTCCCTGCCTCTCCAGCCAACACACACATTTTGCTGTTTTCAGTTTGCTGTTTTCAGTCTAACACATCCTCTTTCTCTCACCCAACGACCCTACTCTGCCTTCAAGAGTTAGCTTAAGACCTCTTCTTTGCAGCTTTCCTCAGCTTGCTCTGAGTTAAGGCACCTGACCGACTTGCTCCCGCTTCTCTGAGCTCCCAGCACACAGGTCCTAGATAGTGTGTTCCCTTCAGGTGGTTCAGAAAGACCTCTAATGACTCCATCCAGGTCTACAGGTCATAGTTGCTGAATCCTCAACTTGACCTTGACCGGACAAGCTGAAGAATAGCACTTTCTATATTCTTGAGTCAACCGCCCTTCCATCACGAAACATCACCACTGTAATTTTACTAACCCACTATTATCCTAGGAAATTGGTGGAAAAAAAGAGTGGAACTTTCTTATTCTGAAATCTCTTAAAAGGTATTCCATGAAATTTAAGGAAAGAAGGTCACAACTGTGAATTTAAAACTTATGTATAATCTTAGAAATCTGTAAAATGTTAACAAAGATAGGTGTTTCACTAAATAAAAATGCCATTTTTTAATAAGGGAGGTTTTAATCTAAACTTCATCAGCTGGATAATGGTTAAATTTCGAGCTATAGATACAATAATAAATTGATGCAAAACATTTAAAAAGTGAGACAAATCTGTATATATGAAAAATGCATGCATGCTCAGTTGCTAAGTTTTGTCCAACTCTCATGATCCCATGGATGTAGCCCTCCAGGCTCCTCTGTCCATGGGAATTTTCAGGCAAGAATACTGGAGTGGGCTGGGTGCCATTTCCTTTATTCTAGAGGATCTTTCCAACCCAGGGATCAAATCTACGTCTCTTGCAGGCTAATTCTTTATTGCTGAGCCACCTGGGAAGCACATATATGAAAAATACTCACAAGATAACTGTTAAACTTAAAAAAAAAAAAAAAAAAATAAGCTACAGGATTGTATGATTCCATTTTGTCTGAAATGATGGTGTGTACATATAAACTATGTTTAGAAAGCAGGTCTGGAAGGAGACACACCGGAAGTGTTAACTGCGGTCATTCCAGGAATAGGGTTGGGAGGGTCAGACCAGTTTCATATTTTCATTTTATACGATTTTGTGTCTGATTTTTTTTCGAGGACTTTCCACTCAATACTGTTATAATTTTAAAAATATTACATGTTTTAAAAGCTTATGCTTCAAAATGCTCTCAAAAAGGATGCCTATTAATAAATATTTTAAAGTCTAGGAATGATGTACATAAGACAAAAGAGCATACATCTGTATGGAAATGCATATTTCTCTTCATATTCTGCAGCGAGTGAATAAATTTAGCCTTTCTTTTAAATATAGAATTCCAGGATACATCTGGAGAGACTGAGTCTTAGTCAGGAAACAGCTTAGACAAAGTATAACTACTTTGTTTTAAAAACTGGAATTTAGAGGGTTAAAAAAAAAAAAAAGGAAAGTTGGAAGCACTTAAAATAGAGAAACACATTTCTTCTCCCAAAGTCTGGCAGTCTTAATATTCTTACAATTTTAATTTATTTGAAAAACCACGTCTGTAAACGGTCATATACTTAGATACTTAAATATCTAAAATAAGTACTTTGGGAATTACTTTTCCTATTAAAAACATTAACTTTCCATAATAATAATACAACTAGGGTAAATAAAATAAAGAAAAACAAATTAGCCAAGAAGCAAGGACAAAAGAAAACCATTTGCTTTAAAATACTTGAGTTGTTTTCCAGGAAGCACCATCTTTTCTCATAGAGCAAAATAAGGAAAAAACAGGCTCAGTGGAAGTTTCCACTCCATTGGCTCTGTCATTAAGATCATCTGTTCCAAACACACACAAGCCTAAAATTTCCTGTTTTCAAACTATTGTCACCATCTTCTAGCCTAGTGTTATCTGTGCTAAGTTTAGCTTAGTAATATAAACAAAAGAATACACCAAAAATAATGCAAGACAATGCCTAGAGGTAGGCTAACAACTGTGCCATAAACTTCTTAAATAGGGGTTTACATACAGTGTCTGGACAGAAACAAATTAGCTAGACGTAAAGCAGTTTCATAATAGCAAACCTAACAAAAATAACAAAAATCATATATAACTCAAACACTATGGTAGCTGGAAAGAAATTTCAGGGAATTCTAAATGATTAATGAAAGTGCATCTCACTTACTTGTTGATATCATTGCTAAACTGATGCCTACCTCAAAACTCTGGTGGAAGCCCTACATCAAAGGAATGAACAAAACAGCAATGACCAAAACTCCCTGATATTTTATAAACACAAACTAGTTCTTACACCTTTTGGGATCGTTAGACCGCTCTGCGAATCTTATAAAAGCAATAGAACTTTTTCTTTAAAAAAGGCACATAAATAATATCGTACAGTGTCAGGGGTTCACAGGACTCCTGGGCCACATGATAAGAATGCTTGAAACAGGACTTCCCTTTAATACTTCTCACTACAAAGAAGAGTTTGATATGAGACTTTGGACCCCAACTAGGCATTCATTTCTAAAATTCCACAGGAAGGTAGGTCACCTCTCAATACAGCATTGTGGGGCAGGTTGAATCTATATTTTTACTTGTGAATACTAGTTCATCTCTCATATTTCCAAGTGTACGGGCTATGGGACACACTAACTCTGGGGCTTCCTCATCCTGACGAGGAGGAGGCTAAGAGGCAAGAGACTGGCTAACAGCAGATGTAAGGTAAGCTTGCAACGTCCTTTGTGGCTGGATGAAGGCTTGAACCTGTACTGGAAAGACCACCTGCCTTGGGTTTCATTTCATCTCACCCTTTTCCTGTGACCAAGTACTCTAAGAGTCAGTGTGTTCACATCAGGGTGTGATCACAGGACGGTGGGGTCAGGGAGTCAGGAGTCAGCCTTCAGCCTGCCTTTGGCCTAGACGAAAGGTATTTGGGAGTTCTATGCCATCAGGTTGGCTGGAGATTTAGAACGGCAGCTGTAGTTACAGAGCAAGTGTGTCTTTTGCATATCTCCCTAAGAACCCATGGAAGCACAGGTTGCACAAATGTCCAGACAGATTCCTCCCAATTTAGCTGAAAACAGCAAAAGTACCATAAAGAGCTGTGAGCTTCAAACACGTCCAGAGTCATCAAACCATTCATTTCATCTCTAGGAATCTCACCAAAGGCAATAATGCAAAAGACAGCTAAATACATAGGGCATCCAAGCACTCAGTACAATGTTGGTTATATCAGCAAATATTTGAACCAATCTAAATATGCAACAACAGGTAGGGTAACCAACCATCCCAGTTTCCCCAGGACCATCCCTATTTTTACAAGTCAAAATTCCACATCCCGGGAAACTCCTCAGTCCTAAGCAAACCAGGAAGCAAATTGGGGACAGCAGGAAATTGAGGAAATAAATTAAGATACGTTTCTATGAAGGAGTCTGACACAGTCATTAAAATGATGCCTTTGAATGGCATTTTAAAGATCCCCCTCTCCCATGGTTTGAAAAATTTCCAAACACTGAGAGAGCTTGGCCAGGAACTAATCTTTTCCATTTTGGAGCAGCTGGAATCTGCTGTGAAGGGAAGCTGCAGCTCCCTCCTGTCTATCAATACCTTCTCTGGCTCTGTCACCTGCTCCAGGTAAAGGTGACTGCTCCAAGGTATCCAGAGCACCTGTGCAAATTTCTATTCGAGTATGCTTCTCCCGACTGCCGTGAAGTCCTTTGAACAGCTGTTTCCTACCCAAGATCTTGTTTCATTTCTCTTCCATCTCAGTGTTTAGCAGAGTGCACAGTAGGCAAGGATGTGGTGCCTTAAAAGACAAGTGTGACAAGTGTTACCCGAACAAATGAATGAATGAATCAGTGTCTCCTGGGGACCCTGAAGATGCTGTCTCTGCTCTTTACGAACCTAGTCTCTGTGCAAATTAATGCTACGCCAAACCAACAGTGGGTCTTCTTATTGCTGTAAGAGTTCAGCCACAAATCCTGTCAAATCTCCTCCTCTGCAAGGTTCAGTCAACAAAAACTGAAACTACTTAATCAAGATTAAGTCAATATGAAACCATATGGAACCATGCCAGTGTGCTAACAATCCAGGAACCACAACTTCAGACAAGTCCCTACAGTACTGAGATGTCTACGTATTTTAGTTATAAAACATTTATGTTAGTGTATTTAATTATATATACAACTAATTCTCCTATAAGTCCAACTTTGGGGTGTGTGTCCGTAATGACATCCCTGTCTAGGAGAATAAAGGCAACAAGCCATGTACTATGAAGAAGTACAGTAAAAATGGACATGTTTAAGAGAAGAATAAGATGGGAGAACTTTAAATTGTGTTGTTTCAGTGATAGGAAACTGACATCACATCTGAAAGTTACCATATTTTCTAGCACAGATACAAATTCTAAGTACAGTTTTAGAGCAATGCTGTCCAACAGAACTTTCTGCCATGAAGAAAATGGCTATGTTCATCACCACAGCAGCTCCTAGTCACAGGCAGCTACAGAGAACTTAAAACGAGTCTGGTGCAACTCAGGAGTGGATTTTCCAGTTCATTTAACTTAGCCACACGAGTGTAGTCGCTATCATGGGACGGTGCTGCTTTAAAGTCTATTTCTTCAACTTGAGCAACAGGCAGCACCAATTGCTAAAGAGGCTGCAGTTCTAAATAAGAAAACCCACAACGAATGTTTAAAATTGTGAAATGTTACTGTAGGCTGCTGTGCCTGAGATGCTAACAATTATGTGAATATGTTTCCTGATTTTACCGGGCCCCACAAATGCATGTCCCCTGTGTTGTTTTTGTTAATATTATTCTTGGGAAAAGAACATGCTTGCTTAAATAGGGACTTTAAAAATATATATAACACTAATAACACTTTGAAATTTAAAAAAAATTTATCTTCCATAAACCCAACAAGTGTCTAAACTCTTTCTTGTTTAGCTATTCAAAATTAATAATTAATTCTGGAAAAAAGCTAGCATTTTTAGTTTCCAGCAAAACATACAAAAACATTCTCCTTTTCTCCCCTGCTTTGTACTGAACATTCACAATTCACGATAAAGTAAAACACTGCTATTTGGATGACAGTTCAGAAACAACAGTTTCACAGTAAGAAGTAGAGAAGAAGCATAAAGTGGTACAAAACAAAATTCCAATTTCCATAATCACATTTATCTTGAATGAGCCAGAATAATGCTTTGTATAATTTTCTTCTTAACATGAAACTCAATCTAAAGCTTCCGGAACAGGCCTCCTTGGAAAGACATACTTCCAAAGAGATGAATTATGCATTCTGGAGTCATTGACTATAAAGCACATTAAGTTTAAGAGGCAAGGGAGAAGAATCTCACCCAAAGCGAAGTAAGCACAAAGCCGAACAGGACGCAAAAATTACTCCACAGATAATGAATGAAGAGGATCTTGGATGGGACCGTAGAGGACTGAGCCCGAGTGCTGACAGTGATGCTCTCCCCGCGGCCTCCCTGCAGTGATGGGGGAGCACTGTCCTTCGGAAAGACATGATTCCTTGGGGAAAAACACTTTTTCGTTCACATGACATCCAGATAATCATCTCACCCCATAAGAAAAGCTGTTGATCATTTACCTCTCTTTTTCAACTAATCAACACCATCTTGCCTGTTCTATGATTTCTTGACCCTCAAAAGAGCCCAGCTTTCTTTTTTCTGTCAACTTTCCATCTCCCTCTATACCACCCAAGTCTTATAACCTTTGACAAAAAGGAAGTAAAAAGGGAAAGACTAGAGATCTCTTCAAGAAAATTAGAGATACCAAGGGAATGTTTCATGAAAAGATGAACACAATAAAGGACAGAAATGGTATGGACCTAACAGAAGCAGAAGATATTAAGAAGAGGTGGCAAGAATACACGGAAGAACTATACAAAAAAGATCTTCATGACCCAGATAATCACAATGGTATGATCACTCACCTACAGCCAGACATCCTGGAATGTGAAGTCAAGTGGGCCTTAGGAAGCATCACCACGAACAAAGCTAGTGGAGGTGATGGAATTCCAGTTGAGCTATTTCAAATCCTAAAAAGATGATGCTGTGAAAGTGCTGCACTCAATATGCCAGCAAATTTGGAAAACTCAGCAGTGGCCACAAGACTGGAAAAGGTCAGTTTTCATTCCAATCCCAAAGCAAGGCAATGCAAAAGAATGCTCAAGCTACTGCACAATTGTACTCATCTCACATGCTAGTAAAGTAATACTCAAAATTCTCCAAGCCAGGCTTCAACAGTACTTGAACTTAGAACTTCCAAATGGTCAAGCTGGATTTTAAAAAGGCAGAGGAACCAGAGATCAAATTGACAACATCTGCTGGATCATCGAAAAAGCAAGACAGTTGCAGAAAAACATCTACTTCTGCTTTATTGACTATGCCAAAGCCTTTATTGATCACAACTGTGGAAAATTCTGAAAGAGAAGGGAATACCAGACCACCTGACCTGCCTCCTGAGAAATCTGTATGCAGGTCAGGAAGCAAGTTAGAACTGGACATGGAACAACAGACTGGTTCCAAATCAGGAAAGGAGTATGCCAAGGCTGTATATTGTCACCCTGCTTATTTAACTTATATGCACAGTACATCATGAGAAACGCTGGACTGGATGAAGCACAAGCTGGAATCAAGATTATCGGGAGAAATATCAATAACCACAGATATGCAGATGACACCACCCTTATGGCAGAAAGTGAAGAATAAAAGAGCCTCTTGATGAAAGTGAAAGAGGAGAGTGAAAAAGTTGGCTTAAAACTCAACATTCAGAAAACGAAGATCACGGCATCTGGTCCCATCACTTCATGGGAAATAGATGGGGAAACAGTGGAAACAGTGTCAGACTTTATTTTTCGGGGCTCCAAAATCATTGCAGATGGTGACTGCAGCCATGAAATTAAAAGACGCTTAACTCCTTGGAAGAAAAGTTATGACCAACCTAGATAGCATATTGAAAAGCAGAGATATTACTTTGACCAAAAAAGGTCCATCTAGTCAAGGCTATGGTTTTTCCAGTAGTCATGTATGGATATGAGAGTTGGACTGTAAAGAAAGCTGAGCGCTGAAGAACTGATGCTTTTGAACTGTCATGTTGGGGAAGACTCTTGAGAGTCCATTGGACTGCAAGGAGATCCAACCAGTCCAGTCCTGAGCGTTCATTGGTAGGACTGATGCTGAAGCTGAAACTCTAATACTTTGTCCAGCTGATGCAAAGAACTGACTCATTGGAAAAGACCCTGATGCTGGGAAACATTGAGGGTGGGAGGAGAAGGGGACGACAGAGAATGAGATGGTTGCATGGCATTACTGACTCAATGGACATGAGTTTGAGTAAACTCCAGGAATTTGGTGATGGACAGGGAGGCCTGGCGTGCTGCAGTCCCTGGGGTCGCAAAAAGTCGGACACGACTAAGCGACTGAACTGACTGACACTGGACTGAAAAGAACAGCGACTGGAAGCATTTAGATGTACGTGATTTAATGCTGAGGACTAGGAGAGAAGCGCTGGGAGAAAGAGAAAAAGACTAGCTATTTCTGCTGGTCCCATTTGGCAGGACCCAACTCATCCTAAACTCCAAGAAAAACTGTTACCCAAGCTATACAGTTCATAAAAGCTTAAAAAAAAGAGCATATGTATAATAATACATATAGACATATCACATGCAGTTGACACAAGATAAGTTATACACTTTTCTGCTTTAAATATGTTAGAAACCCAAGACAATCAGTCATTCACAAAGTGCTGGCATCTGAGGTAACAGACGACAACTGACTGCGTCTGACTTGCCAACTTGGAAGTTCACTAAAGTCTGCAGAAGCTAAAAATAGCCACACAAACATGTTTACAACATTGTGAAAATACAGGATCCACACTGTTTTCTAAATATAAACCTTGAGTTCGAAGCACAGGGATTGGCTCTCGGTTTTCAGAGACGTCACTGGGACATCCCACACTTTGCCACAGAAATCCATATTTCAGGCTTTTACTTTAAATATATAATTGGTGGTATTTAACTAGAGTGAAGGTGGAGTGGATCTGGAAGGGAGAGGACAAGCAGGGGGTAAAAAAAAATGGTATCGCTTCCTGCATTTAATTAGAGGGCTTCAGAAGACCACAAACCCCCAACTCCTTGTGGTGGGATCAGCCTGTCATGAAATTCTGCAAGAGGATATCCTGTCTATATTTTTCCACCCAGTATATCCACTCTCCGATCTAGTCCCTGCCCCGTTCCTAAGACGGTAGGTGCTACTGAAGTACATACATGTAGACAGGAAATCAGGTGGAATATGTACATATGTGTAAATGTCCCTACACCCCATTTGGTCCATGCGTAGTGTAGGCATGTTAAGGGCAACAATTCTTTGGCTGCGCTACATGGCTCGTGGGATCTAATTAATAGTTCCCCAACCAGGGATCGAACTTGTGTCCTTGGCAGTGGAAGCACAGAGTCCTAACCTCTGGACTGCCAGGAAATTCCCACAGGCAATAGTTCTAATTCTTGTCCTGTTCCTAAAAAGTGAAATCATTCTAGCTCAAGCACAGGGGGAAATTTCTAGCTAAAACCCTCAATGCTTTATCAACTGGGATTGCTGGCAGGAGGGGAAGGGTGTGCTAAGACTATAAAACATTCAAAGGAGTATGTTATTAGTGTAGGAAAAAAATATTCAGTCTAAGTTATGCAAAATTATTTTTTGTTATTAATTGCTGGATAGAATTTGTTTAGATTTTATCCTCTGCATTTAATTCTAAAAAATCAGCCATTAAAAGAAATAAGAAAAAGAAAAACCTAGAGCAACAGATTTAGCCCTATACTAGTATATTATAAACTTCAAATGAGGAATCCATATTTCTGGAGGCTATCCAAGATCCAAAAGAAGTGTTCTTCAGAACAAAACTGTGTAAGTTGTACAGGCTTTTTTTTTTAACAAAATAAACTACAATCAATAACAAATTCAACTGAAAAACTAGAGGAAATTATATACAATCCTACCACCATCAAAAATACATTTTTCCATATATTCATCTAATTTTTATCCATGTATATACGTACTTTCAAAGTAGCTAACTTTTTTTAAAAAATTGGAGGATAATTGCTTTACAATGTTGTGTTAGTTTTTGCTGTACAAAAGCGTGAATGCGCTGTAAGTATACATATATCCCCTCCCTCTTGTGCCTCCCCACCACCACTGTACCCCTCTAGGTCATCACAGAACACCAAGCTGAGGTCCCTGTGCTATACAGTAGCTTCTCAATAGCCATGTATTTTACACATGGTAGTGTATATGTGTCAATGCAAAGCAGCTAACTTTTACAATACAGATGATGTGTTTTTGGTTTCCTGAGCCACACTTCTAACTTTCAGAAGCTTAAAATTCTTGGGTTTAAATTTTAATTCATTAATATTTTACTAATATTCACTAATAGTCATTAATTTTTCCAGGTATTGCTTATCATGCTAGAATTTACAGAAATAAAGGCGAAGTCCTCACTGAAATGCTTTCTGAAACCTGATAAAGAAAACACACTTAAGGACTATAAAAACACAGGACATTTATTAACCATGGGCTTCCTTAGCACAGAATCCCAGATACACTCTAGCAATTAAGATATTACTCAAAGGATGTCCTACTGGGCCTTGTCCAATTTTGTACAGTATGCAGTTAATGCTCTAAGCACATAATGGTGAAAACAAACATGAAAAGAAATGGCAGCATTTGTTTACCAATAATGGCAATCTCATTCTGTATAGAATGATTTATTAAATCTAACAGAAAAAGAATTTATTCCAGAAAAAAAAGACTTTTTGATATTTCAACTTAACGTTAGGCATTGTAAACTGAAGATATTCTCAGAATAAATGTTTATACCTTAAGATGAAAAGATTAGGTGATCTAGTTATACATTATCTACAATGAACAGAGGATAGTTTGGTCCAAAACCGAGGAGAAAGCAAGTATCTCTAGGCTTCCCTGGTGGGTCAGTGGTAAAGAATCCACCCGCCAATGCAGGGGACCCAGGGTTTGAGCCCTGGGTAGAGAGGTCTCCTGGAGAGGGAAATGGTGACCTACTGCAGTATTCTTGCCTGGAGAATCCCATGGACAGAGGAGCTTGGTGGCCTAGAGTCCATGGGGTCGCAAAGTGTCTGACATGACTTAGCCACTAAACAACGACAACAAGAGTTATCTCTAGTTAAAATCTGACTAGCTTTAAAGAAAGCAAATAAAATCAAAAGCACCGCTTCTATATCTTGTTGAATAGCTGACCATGCAAAGACAAATTAATGAGGTTTTCATTTAAAGATTAATATTCTGTAACCCTAGGCTGGCAGAGGTTAATGAGTTTCAGGTAACTAGATCTAATCCTTGGTGGAGCAAAGAAAAAGAAAGAAAAAAAAAAAAAAAAAACAAGACCTTTAGCTAGTCTCCTAGACCTGTCACTGAGGTCCCCACACCAATCCCATATGGCTTTCTAATCTTTAGGAGCAGTTGGGAAAGAATAATCAGAAATTACAACTACCCAGCATTGTAGACATCACGTATTCCTTGCGGGGAGGAGGACAATTCCTTGCAGAGGTGGGGGGGCGGGGGCGGGGGTGGGCAGTACAACTGGCTGTAAAATAGGCTACCAGGATGTACTATACAACATGGGGAATATAATCAATACTTTATAATAACTGCAAATGAAGTATCACCTTTAAAATTTTTATTAAAAAATTAGAATTGAAAGGAAAATAAAGAAGAATCCCTTCTTTGTCCTCTCAGCCTAGTCCTTTCACCAAATGGCTTAGGGAGCAATTGCACATAAACATTTGGTATGTGCAGCCTCCCAAGAACTCTCTCTTCACTGCTCTAGTCTCAAAACCTAACCCACACAATGCTTGACAAAAGTAGGAACCCAATGAGTGGTTACTGAGTGAATGAATGAAGAAGTATTCATGAATAAGGTGAACTTCACAGGGACCATCATTATGGTCATCCATAAATAATAATTAGTGGTTTGAGGTTCGATGCCAGAAACATGCTAGAAAAGCCAAAGAAATATACTGTGAAAATGAATTAATTGAGAAACTATCATTTAGCCTGAATAAGCATTTACACTTTAAATATATAGTTATAAGCATGATATAGATGCTATTATGTAAAATACACAAAATAGAAAGACTTTCCCCTAAGGTATCCAGAAAGTGTAGCAAACACACAGGCCATAACATTGTAGCACAGGCAAAACACCGAATAGGTTTCCTTTGTTTCCATTCTGTTGTCTGCCCCCTAGTGGAGCCCTCGTGAGCAGAGAAAAGGTAAGAAAGGCAGGCACTACAGAAACCAGGAAAACCCAAAACAGAACAGAACAAAGTGCAAGGCACAACGAGCTTACTTTGGACTTCTACGCATCGGTTACTCAAGGACAGAAAGCTTACTTCTAAATTCCTATTCAAGACTTTTGCTCCGAAGACAAAGCTCTTGTATCAACTTCGGTAGGTTCACTATTTCCTTATGCACCTTTGGACCTTTCATCATTACCTTTTAAGGAAAAGTTGGCATCTCTAGATTGCATCCAGGTGGCATATGGGTTTCTGGATCTTTAAGAAGACAATTTACTAACTGCTAGTTTCTAAGTTCACGTGGTCAGCCTGCTTTAATCTCGGGTGTTTTTCAGGTATCTTTGACATGAGTGGCTAAAACAGAATCACTTCCACAAAGATGCCTCTGGCAAGCTCTGTATTCATTTTCACTGCACTTCAAATCGAGGGACAGGTAAAGTGAAACAGAGACGCTAAACAGCGATGGCAGACGTGGCTGAGTGACTCCTCCAGAAAGCAGGCTTATCTCCATGGGGATCTTTCTGTCTGGAGAGGGGTGTGGGTTTTGTCTATGATCTCATCTGCTGCAGCAGCCGACTCGCCTCCAAACCAGCGGCCCATTTTATACCCGAGTTTCGCACTAACATGTACAGTTCTTTAAATGTGTAAGATGACAGACACTGCTACTGACTTACATAAACAACCAGTCACGTGACCCCCTCCGCTCCTTATGACTGGTGACACACCTCTGCAAGCCAACCGGCCAGGGTTACACAAACTTCACTAACCGAACAAAACGTCCAAAAATCACTCCTGAAGGGAGATACAAGTCTTAAGCGTTTCGGGGCTTCAGTGACCCAGTGGTTCCACTTTTTAACCTCTGAAAGAATAAGAATGCTAAATAACTTACGATTATTTTAAATAAAATGATCTCCAGAGATGTGATACTAGATTTTCTTCTGTATGTTAAGTACTTGCACATCTAAAACTCCTGCACTGCTAAGATCTGTCTCCCAGAATTGTATAAAACAATCAAATGAGAGGATCCATACCAAAAAACATTCAGAGATGAACAAAAGGACTAAAATAAACAGTTCCCTTAATTATCATATCCACCGCCCTTTGTAGAAGTGCATTAGTATGATAGTTCTGGCAGGTTCTAAAAACAGTTCATTTCCAGTGATTTATGACTATTTCTTATATGTGACACAGTTATCAGCTTTAAACACCCTCATCAGTTTTTTCATGGAGGAAACAGAGAGGCCCAAATCAGGGGAGATGGAGCAGTCAAGGTTTATTTTAATAAGCAAATGTTCAGGGTAGAGGAACACAAGACATAACTTTTTTTTTTTTTTCTGTTCTCAGACTGCTGTGAATGCTATGAAAGGCGAGAGGAATGAGAAGACAGCTGACATACATCTTCCTCTGTTCATTTCTCTTTTCCCTTTGGACAAACCCTCAGCAACAGGAAGTATCAAGAATACAGAGGAAAACTCTGTGCTGGTAATGCCTTCCCGACTTTCTTGTTGTGCAGATCTCTACTACAAAGGCAAGGAACGGCCAATTTCCACCTTTGAGGACCCTCAAAAGATTTACTCTAAGCATTATGGTTCCTATGTCAGGAAGAAAGGATGTGGGGGAACTTCCCCAGCTCTCTATACTTGGATGTTACGGATTCTTCAGTTAATTTTTATCTGCTGTTTTACTACCACGTTATTTATAGAGGGCAAAGTAGCTAAAAAACCGACTTTCTTAAAACTTACTATATTTAGACAATGATATCACTACTAAATTTGAAATATGATATTATGATATAATTCTTCAAGCATGCTTATATATCTAATTTAACATTCTGAAGTCTGTTCAAGTGATTCATTAAAATGAGTAACAAGGGAACAAATGAGACAGCTGTTGTGTTTGTAGATCTGATGTGCAGCATGCTGTTTGAGCTCAACAAGCTATTCAAGAAAAGAACTGTTCCTATTCTCAAATAATTATATTTTAAAAATCAGTACAGTATCTCTATTAAAGACTTAAGTTTATACAAGTAGTGCTAACTTTCTGCGTGCCATGAAATTAAATTTACAGCATTCATCACAATTTGTAATCATACTGATTATTCTGCTTGATGGTTGGTTTAGCATCTTCTCTCTCCAAGAAGACAATAAGGAATTAAGAGAAGACTGAGTCTCTCCAGTCCACCAAGCTTCTAGCACATCGGATGACACAACAGGTGCTGAATAAAGGTATGTACAATAAAATGTTCTATTAAATTCATATCTGCAAGTCAAACATCAAGTTGTACAGAAGAGCTTATCACACAATACTATAATCCCACTGCAGGCATCCTCACCCTGAGCTGGACTCTAAAGAGAAGCTAGTCCTGGTTTGGGCTTCTCTTGGTGGTTACCCTGGGTTGGTTATTCCTGGTTTAACCCCTCACCACAGACCCTTTCTCCACCTGTCTCTGTGTGTGGGGAACAGGTGAGTGTATTTATCCCCCTCTCTCCCAGCTTTACCTAATTCCTGAGCATAGAGCCCCTGGGTGGTTACTCCTCATTGTTTCAGGGCTCAGGGGTCTGGTATACACAGCTTTTTAAATGAGCATTTACTATTTCCTCCCCTGTCCCTCCAGCCCTAAGGGTATCAGGACCCTCATGTAAGCCCAACCCACAGCACCAGAGTTTCTTCATTAAAGTCTGCATTTGAACCATCTGAACTGAGTCTCTTCCCGGTACATAAAAAAATACACCCTATTTCCAAATACTATGCTTCTATATGGCTTCTTATTTTCAGACATGATCTATGGAGGTCTAGCTTTGACAGCTCACTTTCCCCAACTGCCTTTTCCCCACTTCCTCCCAAAGTAGTGATAACCCCAGTTCAGCCCCTCGACCAGATGGATTCTGCACCACATACTAAGCCACTGTTGTAGTTTATCAGGCACAGAATAATTTTCTAGGAACAATTTGTTTTCATTCACCTCCTCCATCTTTCCTCAATGACCTCCCACTGCCTAATTTTCATCTGCTATCCACATAACTCTCCACATTCTGTCCTATAACCATCTCAATTTTCTGGTGTTTTTTTTTTTTTAACTCTGTAAAGATTGCCTCTAAGAGTTTAAAGCCAATAAAGGGCATTTATACTCTCATGACATGGATGTGTTGTCTCCCACGGCCCCTTGGGACTAGGACTGCACTGGCCTCTTGGCTTGTGCAGGGTCAGCGTCACTAGCCCCAGGCCATACAACGGAGAATGCTCCTCAGGTTAAGGTTTAACGGAGTCTCGGTTTTCTACTTCATCAATTTCCTTTATCAGATCATCAACCTTTCCCAAGCCTCCCACTGTAACACCTGCTTTATCAACCCTCTCCTTTCCTAGGTCCACTCTACTTGAGTCCTCCCTTGCCCTGACCATCTGCTTCAACAGGGGTTCCTTCTGTGATTTTTCCACTGTATTTTCCCAGGGTGGGTCCACCAAGCCCTGCAGGTCATGCTTCCCTCCTTGGTTTACTCCTCATTTTGTTACAGCCAAACCCTAAGAAAGGGTATCTGGAAGGTATGTTTTAAAAGATGACAGCAAAAAAGATGCACGCATCCCATTGTTCACAGCAGCACACTCTATAATACCCAAGACATGGAAGCAACCGATATGTCCACTGACAGATGAATGGACAAAGAAGGTGTGGCATATATATGTACACACACACATATACACAATGGAATACTGCTGCTGCTAAGTCATTTCAGTCGTGTCCGACTCTGTGCGACTCCACAGATGGCAGCCCACCAGGCTTCCCCATCCCTGGGATTCTCCAGGCAAGAACACTGGAGTGGGTTACCATTTCGTTCTCCAATGCGTGAAAGTGAAGGCGCTCAGTCGTGTCTGACTCTTAGCGACCCCGTGGACTGCAGCCCACCAGGCTCCCCCGTCCCTGGGATTCTCCAGGCAAGAACACTGGAGTGGGCTGCCATTGCCTTCTCCAGTGCATGAAAGTGAAAAGTGAAAGTGAAGTCGCTCAGTCACGTCTGACTCTTAGTGACTCTTAGTGACCCCGTGGACTGCAGCCCACCAGGCTCCTCCATCCATGGGATTTTCCAGGCAAGGGTACTGGAGTGGGTTGCCACTGCCTTCTCCCAGTGGAATACTACTTAGCCACAAAAAACAATGTTATTTGCAGCAACATGGGTGAACCTAGAAATTATTATACTAAATGAAGTCAGAAAAAGAAAGACAAATACGGTATGATAGCACGTATATGTGAAATCTAAAATATGATACAAATGAACTTATCTACAAAACAGAAACAGATTTACAGACATTAAGAACAGACTGGTGGTGGCCAAGAGGGGATGAGCATGGGGGCGGAATAGTTTAGAAGTTTAAGATTAACAGATACATGCTACCATGTATAAAACAGATAAAAAAAGGACCTACTGTATAGCACAAGGAACTATATTTGATATCTCATAATAACCTATAACAGAAAAAAACTGAAAATGAACACACACACACACACATTTGTATAACTGGATCACTTTGCTGTACACCTGAAATGAACGCAACACTGTAAATCAGCTATATTTCAATAAAAACAATATTTAAATTAATTGATTTTTTAAAATGGCAGCAGAGCATAGTGGTTAAAAACACTGTAAATCAATTGCTATCGGAAAGAACACTGTTTTAAGTATTGGTACTTATTATGCTATTCTCTTTGAATAATGGGAACAATACAGTCTGCTCTCCATATCTGTATGTTGCTCATTCATAGTTTCAACTGATCTCGGATCAAAAATATTTGGAAAAAAGAAACTCCAGAAAGTTCCAAAGAGTGAAACGTCAATTTACCATTCCAGCAACTATTTACACAACATCTACATCATAATAGGTATCACAGATAATCTAGAGATGATTTAAAAGTCTATAGGAGGGGACTTCCCTGGTGGCGCTGTGGATAAGAACCAGCCTGCCAATGCAGGGGACACGGGTTCCATGCCTGGATGGGATTCCACTCGGTGTGGGGCAGCTAAGTCCGTGTGCCACGACTACTGAGCCTGCACTCCAGGGCCCTGGAGCTGCAGCTACTGAAGCCTGTGCACCTCGAGCCTGTGCTCCACAATAAGAGAAGCCACTGCAAGGAGAAGCCCAAGCCCCGAAACAAAGAGCAGCTGCAGCTTGCTGCAACCAGAGCAAGCCCACGGGAAAGCCGCGAAGACACAGCACAGCCAAACCTTAAATAAATATTAAAAAAAAATCTATAGGAGGATGTGCAATAAGCCATTTTATATAAAGAACTTGAGCATCCATGGATTGTGGTATTCGAGGTGGGTCCTGAACCCCTCCCCCTCAGATACCAAGGGACAATTGTATTTTAAAACCCCTCTCAAACATTTTTAGTGATAACTAAAGGCTTTAACTGCCTGAGTCATGGGTATCTAGCAATCTTACACTTTACCATTTACAATATTATTTGGGCTTCCCTGGCGGCTCAGACAGTAAAGAAACTGCCTGCAATGCAGGAGACGCGAGTTCGATCCCTGGGTCTGGAAGATCCCCTGGAGAAGGCAATGGCAACCTACTCCAGTATTCTTGCCTGGAAAATCCCATGGACAGAGGAGCCTGGTGGGCTACAGTTCATGGGGTCACAAGAGTCGGACATGACTGAGCGACTGAAGCTGTTACAATATTATTAACCCATGAAAGCATGGATTTCATGTTGTTTCTTTTATGTGCTCAACTGTTCATGGGTTTAAAACAGATTTCATTCAAAATTTAAAGTATTCTTAAAATACCCTTCTCAGCACAAAAATGGCTAGAATGACACCAGCTGACAACCTACATGTGTCTGGGGAGGATATTTCAGTGGAAATGACAAATAACTGTGTTTAATCTATTCATTCATTCACTCATCCAAAAATATTTACTGAGCAACTTCAGGTGCCACTATTTTGGCTCCTGGAGAAACGTTTAGTAGTTTACAAAACAAAAACTGGGACTTCCCTGGTGGTACAGGGGTTAGGACTCTGAACTTCCACTGCAGAAGGCACAGGTTTCATCCCTGGTCAGGGAACTAGGATCCTTCATATGCATGCCATGTGGCTTGGCCAAAAAACCCAAAGCAACACAAAAAAACAAACATTCACTTGCCTCAGCACATGTAAATTATAGCAGAGGAAGACAAACCCAAGTAAATGAGCAGGACCGATTTTAATTCTGTAACTGCTAGGAAGGAAAACCAAAGTCAATCTGAAAGTGATAATGTTATCTGAACAATCTGAAGGAGAGGCGGGAGGTGATTATAGCTCTCCCATAAAACGTAGTTTAGTACAGGAAGCCACCACTATTCCTAACACAGTCCCACTGGGCAGTGACGATTATCAAGCTCTCAGGATCAGATCCTGGAAGCTGCACTCTTGAAAAGCTCTGCAATCTTGTCTTTTCAAAGTTCTCCATCAGCTAGTAAGATGAGGTAATAATCAATGCAAGGCTTCACTGTGTTATCTCCGTGCGAGGCTATTACTCTAGTCCCCTGACATCATCAAATAGCAATCCTGGACCACTCACCTCTGCTGCAATATCCACAAACGGAATAATCAACTCATGTAAAACAGAAGGAAAAAGAATGAATTTTACTTCAATCATTTTTTTGGTGTGTTTCTTTTTAACACTTTCTACTTTCTGTAAGTAACTAAGTTCGTTCTTCCCCAACTTGGGAGTGAATCAAGAGGCACTAGAGAGGATGAAGAAAAGTATTCAGAAATCCAACAAATGTTAAGAATAAGAATGATGGTGATGAAGGCAAGTGGCTAAAGGCAGTGAAGCTACTTGGCTTCATAAATAAATATACAAAATATGATGATTCTGCATATATATGTGATAAGTTTTCTGAGGGAGCATACCTTACATACAGTGTGTGTTCTGTAAACAGTCTTTGACCTGAGGCTGAAAATTTATTTCTGAAGAGGAAAATGATCAAACACAAGGCAACAGGCTTTCCATCAAATGGGAGCAATTAAACTGGACACACAGAATAAGGAAGGTGGGCTCCCAAGGGAAGGAGACACAGAAACACTGGTCATCCAGAAGAAAGCCCGCCAGCCTTCCTTCTGACATAATCTTTCTCTTCTTCTGCTGACAGCCTTGTGTGTTCTTGCTTCCTCTTTTTTCTCTAAGCATCATCCTCTCTCTGATTGCTCACATTTCCACTTTAGTTCTTCTCGTGCTTGTCATAAGTAACATCGAAGAAAGTCTGTTTGCTTTAAGTGTCACGTTTAATGTTCTTTTCTGAACCTAAAAAGAAGGTATCTTTATTATTTCCTTTTATGCTTTTAAGCATTTTTTTTTTTTTTTACATCTGAGCATGGGTCTGTCTTGATGTCTTTTTTCAGTTAAGTCGGCACTATTAGAAATAAAATGGGTCTTAAGCTGAAAACGGTCTTGGATAATTTGCTCGTTCACCAGCTGAAAGCAAAGGCTAGTCTAGGCAAGCTCTCATAGACTGTTCCCACCACAACAGTAATAATAATCATTGACATTTATTGGGTACAAAGTACTAGGCTGTGTGTGTGTATGTGTTAGTTGCTCAGTCATGTGTTCAACTTTTAGTGACCCCATGAACTGTAGCCCTCCAGGCTCCTCTGTCCACGGACTTCTCCAGGCAAGTATACTGGAGTGGGTTGCCATTCCCCTCCCCAGGGGATCTTCCTGACCCAGGGATCAAACCTGGGTCTCCTGCATTGCAGGCAGTTTCTTTACGGCCAAGCTACTCAGGAAGCCCCAGGCACTGTACTAAATACTAAACATTAACACAGTTCTCACCACAACCCTGTAAGGTTGGCACTGTAACGATTCCCATTTATAGAAGAGGAAACACATCACAGAGAAATTAACTTGCTGTAAATGGTGAAGCCAGGGTTTGAACCAATGTCCCCTGACCCCAGAGTCTGTACCTTAACCACTTAACATGATACAGGAGACAGCAAACTTTTTCTGTAATGGGTCAGATAGCAGATATTTTAGGCACTGCAGGCTACACATGGTTTTGTCTCATATTCTACTTCTTTTTATTATTTTTTTTTTTACAATTTTTTTAAAAAATGTAAAGGTCTTCTTTGGTGGCTGAGACAGTAGAGAAACCACCTGCAATGCAGGAGACCCAGGTTCCATCCCTGGGTTGGGAAGATCCTCTGGAGAAGCACATGGCAATTCACCCCAGTATTCTTGCCTGGAGAATTCCATGAACAGAGGAATAGATTGGCGGGCTACAGTCCATTAGGTCGCAAAGAGTTAGACACAAAGGAGTGTCTAACTCACACACAGATGTTAAGAAGCCAATCAGACCTACAGGCTAGAGTTTGCTGACTCCTGGGATATGATTTTATTAATTCAGATGAGTCACTACTTTTCATTTAGACAAATTTAGATAGAAGCAAAGGTGAAAGGTTTTAGACAGGGAGTTCATAATCTTTAGTCCATGAATGTCCAATAGCTACTGATGATGGGATGTGAAAGTGAAAGTGAACGTGTTAGTTACGCAGTCATATCCAACTCTTTTCAACGCCATGGACTGTAATACAGAAAAGGAAAAAAAAAAAAAATGCAAACATCTTCGAAGCAATCTAATTGTCCATCAACAGATGAGTAGATAAAGCAGATGTGGTATATACAATGGAATACTACTCAGCCATTAAAAAAGAATAGAATTTTGCCATTTGCAGCACCATGGGTGGATTTGGAGGGTATCATGCTAACAGAAATAAGTCAGATAGAGAAAGAAAAATACTGTATGATATCACTTATACACAATGAACTAGTGAATATGCGAAAAAAGAAGCAGATTCACAGAGACGAAACTAGTGGTTACCAGTAGGGAGAGGGAAGGGGGAGTGACAATATAGGGGGATAGGATTAAGAAGTACAAATTATGAGCATAAAATAAGCTACAAAAATATACGGTACAAAACAAGGAATATATGCCATATTTTATAATAACTATAAATGGAGCATACCCTTTAAAACTTATGAGTCACTATACTGTACACTTATAACTTATGTAATATGGTATAGCAACTATAGTTCAATTTGAAAAAAAAAGAAAATGTAAAAAACATCAGAATCAAAGAATTGTAGGGGGTTTATGAACACATGGAAGGACACAGAGCTTATGGACATGAATACACAGTTATCACTGATGGGAATTCACTAAAAAAAAAAAAAAAAAAAAATCTAAGTGAGCCTCAGCAACCTACTATTTCACAAGTAGAAAACTCTGGATATCCCTATCATTATCTGTTGGACAAAACTACTATTGTAATCTGCTTCCTGACACCCAACAATTAGCATCTGCATTTATTTTTGGCCATAGCACATGGCATGTTGAGTTCTTAGTTCCCTGACCAGGGATCGAACCCCAACCCCCAGAGTTGGAAGTGTGGAGTCTTAACCACTGGACCTCCAAGGAAGTCCCTGGCATCTGCATATTAAAGAAATGCCTTCTTTTTCAAAGTTTTTCATCCTAGTTCACTGTTGAATTATCAAAATATTCATTATTTTCAATGTCAGAGACTAAAGAAGAGCAGCTAATTAACTCCTAGCTCAAGACCCCTGAGGAATTTGGAAATTGTTGAGAATCTGAACTTCATCTATTGGAATTCTTCCTGGGCCTCCAGCAAGATCCTACTCACATAAAATATTGACACGTCATCACCACCTACCACTCTTAATTCTGAAATTAAGATTTCAGAATTCTTGAAATAAGATTTATAGGCTCCATGTATTTCACTACAACTTAATTTTCCTTTAAAAAACAAAAGCTCTATTTTTTTTGTTGTTCACATGTGCACTGATTCATGTCGATGTATGGCAAAAAAACCACCACAATAATGTAATTATCCTCCAATTAAAATAAATAAATAAATTAAAAAACAAAAGCTCTATTTTAACAGTCAGTAATCATTTTGCTAAATGAAATCAGAAACTAAGAATTTAAGCCCTTTTTTTGACTCTCCAAGTCAGGTCAAACAGGTCAATTTACAAAATCCTACCTCACAGAAAAGTTACTTCCTTAGAAATAAACACATGAAATTTGGTTCTGGGTATAAGCTGTTATTTGTTTTTGTCATTTTGGTGGGGGAAAAATAAAAACTGAGAAACAGTCTCACTTCTGCTTTCTTTGCTATCAACTTTGGACCATCGGCTTAAAATAAACAGCTATTTTCAGTGGTTAGGCAAAGGGTTACTTATAAAAACAAAAACCAATGCCAACTCACATATGAGCATTACTTGAGTACAAAAGAGTCTAGAGTAAGTTAGTTGTCAAGTCTAAAATTGTAGGTTTTTAAAAATATTATGGAGAGACTTGTGCCATTATTTCATTCCTTCTGTTTCTTAACAACTGCTAAATGCACAAGAATAAAAGAACGTGGAGATCATTTTTCTAAGCATTTAAAAACATTTGCTCTAATACGAGATCTTTACTCCCAACGTGACTTGGCTGTCTTCAAGAATCTGTGCATTTCTTCTGTTGAGAAAAGTTGCTTACTTAATAGTTCATTTCTTTTCCTTTAAGTACCTTTTTTTTTTTTTTTAATTGGAGCACAGTAGGCAATGACACCCCACTCCAGTACTCTTGCCTGGAAAATCCCATGGATGGAGGAGCCTGGTAGGCTGCAGTCCATGGGGTCGTGAAGAGTCAGACACGACTGAGCAACTTCACTTTCACTTTTCACTTTCATGCATTGGAGAAGGAAATGGCAGCCCACTCCAGTGTTCTTGCCTGGAGAATCCCAGGGACGGGGGAGCCTGGTGGGCTGCCGTCTATGGGGTCGCACAGAGTCAGACACGACTGAAGCGACTTAGCAGCAGCAGCAGCAACATAGTAGGCATCCCAGGTGGCGCAGTGGCAAAGAATCTGAGACACAGGTTCAGTCCCTGGGTAGAGAAGACCCCATGGAGAAGGAAATGGCAACCCATTCCAGTATTCCTGCCTGGGAAATGCCATGGACAGAGGACCCTGGTGGGCTATAGTCCCTGGGATCGCAAAAGGGTCAGACACAACTTATGACTGAACAATAACAAAACAGTTGCTTTACAACGTAGAGACGTGGGTGGACTGAGAGGCTGTCATACAGAGTGAAGTCAGAAAGAGAAAAACGAATATTGCATATTAATGCATACATGTAGAATTTAGAAAATGGTATGGATTAATCTGTTTGAATTACTTTCTTTAAAATGCAGTAGCTCCTGTATTTCACCTTTGTCTTTTCTTTGGCAACAGTGACAAGTCAGAGATAACCTCAGAGAATATTTATGTAATTTTTTTCCTTTACATAGCACAAGGGCTTCCCTGGTGGCTCAGATGGTAAAGAATCTGCCTGTAGTGGAGGAGACCTGGGTTTGATCCCTGGGTCTGGATTGGGAAGATCCCCCGGAAAAGGGCATGGCTACCCACTCCACTGTTCTTGCCTGGAGAATCCCATGGACACAGGAACAGAAAGTATATCTTTGAAAGAGAAAACTCAAGATGAATAAGGCTTCTCTGTGCAACTCTTCTCTCTGTCTTCTTTTCTGTGCTTTGAAATAACTTCTTGCTCCTAGAAAAAGTTTCTCTAGAAGGTACTGTCCTTTGTCCTTGCCTAGTAAGCTAAGGGGTTAAGTTTAATTTACAGAGCGGACCTTTCAAGAAGAGAACAGCTAATCAGCCTTCCCTCCCTTCCAGCATATCTCTACCCCTTCTGCATCTTTCTTCCCACCCTTGCTACTCTCCCTCTAGGCTCACCTAGATTTGTGGTTTAAAGGATCCCTTCCTTCAAAAAGCAGCTAACCTCTTGGTGGTGGTTTAGTTGCTAAATTGTAACCAACTCTGGCAACCCCATGGACTGAAACCAATCAGGCTCCTCCGACCGTGGGATTTCCCAAGCAAGAATACTGGAGGGGGTTGACATTTCCTTCTCCAGGGCATCTTCCTGACCCAGGGATTGATTCCTGCATTGCAGGCGGATTCTTTACCGACTGGGCCACCAGCGAATCCCATTAGGCCTGACCTCTCAGGGGACACACAAATTCTGTGCTGCAAGAGCTTTTTCATTCCTCTTCCTCTAGACAAGGATATTGAAACCCTTCTTTGAGAAGTTATAAAGTTCCTTCAGGTTTTAACATCGTATAGGAAAATCCGAACAAATTTTTGGCCAACTCAATTATTTTTCAATAAATAAATAATGGTTGCACTGATTAAGCCCTGCTCCCCCAGGTATGTTTTTCCATCCTTCTATTATGAATGTCTGGATCCATGCCACCCAGTTAGAAATTCCACTTCCAGCCTCTCAGGCAGCCAGATGTGGCCAGGTGACTTAATTCCCCAAAGGGAGAGTGACCCCAGGGGTGTGTACCTTTTCTGGGGCTGGGCCTGAAGATATGGGGCATGGCACCTCCACGCTCTTTCCCCTCCCCGCAAGCTTGGACACAGAAGTGCTAATTACCTTGCTCTGACCATGTAGATGGACTCTTATGATGTGGGGGAGGATGGAGTCACAAGGAAGAAGGAACCTGGGTCTTGCAGAACAGTTTCCACAAGGAGCATGACTGCCTTTCTTTGCAAGCCTGAATGCAGTAAGTTGTATCTTCTTTAATTCACTGCATTTTGAGGTCTCTTTGTTCCAACAGCATGGGTTTTTTCACAATGGCCACAGCACTGCTACATAGCAGTACATTTCCCTCTGAGGTAAATAAAGTCACTGTTTCCAGATGAAGAAACACAGACTTAGAGGACTAAGTGACTTCTTCTAGGCACAAAAGCATGGCACACTGATCAAAACTGCAGGTCTGTTCAACGCAAACACCCACCCGCTATACTACAGTGTCCACTACAGACCATTTTATAAATCATCTCACTCTGAGATTTTTCTGCTCTGTTATCTCTTACATATCCAGAACAGATATATTATCATCTCAAAATGAAGGAGTATCATTTTTATTTGGTGTGCTCATAGATACTATTAATTTATTGCCTGTTGAAGATTAAAATTTGTAGAAACCCACCCCCAAAGCTGAGCACCAAAGAATTGATGCTTTTGAACTGTGGTGTTGAAGAAGACTCTTGAGAGTACCTTGGATAGCAAGAAGATTCAACCAGTCCATCCTAAAGGAGATAAGTCCTGGGTGTTCATTGGAAGGACTGATGTTTAAGCTGAAACTCCAATATTTTGGCCACCTGATGGGAAGAGCTGACTCATTTGAAAAGACCCTGATGCTTGGTAAGATTGAGGGCAGGAGAAGAAGGGGACAACAGAGGATGAGATGGTTGGATGGCATCACTGACTCAATGGACATGAGTTTGGGTGGACTCCAGGAGTTGGTGTTGGACAGGGAGGCCTGGCGTGCTACGGTTCATGGGGTCGCAAAGAGTCAGACACGACTGAGCAACTAAACTGAACTGAACCCCCACTAAACTTCAGTGGAATCAGACAGAAGGCCAAGTTGAAAGAGGCTGCTGGCTGAAACTTTACTTCCTTTCCAAAATTCTAGGATCTGACCCACAAAGCCCAGATCTGTACCTCCACTCCGTGCTCCCACAAAGGAAAAATTCATAATGAACGCACTTTGGCTATGTTTAGTATCTTGCTTATTACAAAAGGGGCCATGAAATCCTTACCCAACACTGGAGTGTTCCTTTCAGTAATAATAAGGCCACACACCTTCATCCCTAACAAACCTTTAAACCTATAACCAAGAGACATGCCAGGGACGGGTGTATTGGAGGAGGTTGGCAGGGTGAGGGAAGAAGGGGTACTGGAAGGAAAAGCCTCTTTTGTCTTTCCATGTCACCTCTGGAAAAAAATCATTTTGCTTTAGAATCCATTTCATCTTCCAGAAAGCTCTTACGATTAAGTGCCAGAGTCGACTTATCTATTCCTTCAATATGTACGTATTGAATACTTACTGTTTGTTGATGACTGTGCCAGGCTCTAGACACAGAATAGTAAGTACAAGACAAGCTAGGAGATAGAAGGTGGTTTTTTTAATCCTAACTTAAGCTTGAATAAAAATTACAGAATAAGTTGTTTCATTCTTTAAGAATTGCAAAATGCATAATTATAAGAAAGGAAGACCCCTCCCTTCCATCCTCGCCAACACCCCTCCATCAGAGGGGGCTCTCAGCACTATCTGTAGCGGCGCTTCAATTATCAGCTCTTGGGACATTTCTGGTGGTCCAGTGGTTAGGACTCCAGCTTTCACTGTCAAGGGCCAGGGTTTGATTCCTGGTCAGGGAACTAAGATCCCTCAAGCCACATGGCTCAGCTTAAAAAAAAAAAAAAAACTCATTCAAATACTACTTCAGGTCTGAAGAAAACACTTCCACAATGTAGTGATCTTTCTCTAAAAACTCGCTTAAAAACTGCTGAGTTTTGAAGATCTTAAGTGGCACTTACGTTCCACAGAATTATTAGAGCCCTATTTTCATTTGCACCTAAATTCCTCCAGGTCAGTGCTCTCTTTCGTGTGAGGCATTCACTTCTAAAGAGCATCACTGGACCACTGACTGGCTCAGAGACCTGACAGCTTCTGCAAGACCAGAAACACAGATGGGATGACTCTTAATTCTGCACAGAAGTAGCAAACACCGAGCTGGGAGAGATCATGGAAGCGCTAGAAGCATTAGAGGAGGGAGAGCTTCTTCTCAGGGTGGGAGACAGGGCCCAGTTGGAAAGGAAATTTAAGTATGAAGAGCATCAAAAGGAAGACCGCCCCTATATCTGCCCAGCTGTGAACATGCCTACCCCGTACCATGGCCTCGATCCCCAAAGCCAGCCTTTCAACAGTGTGAGGCTGAGGAAACAACAGAAGCGGGACTTGCCGGGCGGCCCAGTGGCTAAGACTGCACTCCCAATGCAGGGGACCCAGGCTGGATCCCTGGTCGGGGCACTGGATCCCACATGCTGAAAGTAGAGATCCCAAGTGCTGCAACTAAGAACTGACTCAAATAAATAAATAAACATTTAAATATTTTTTAAAAGATGACGACAATGGGAGCAAATTCATGAAGATGGGCAAATGCAGACTGGGCACGAGGTATTTCTATGAGGCTGGAGACTAGAGTGTGTGTAAGGCTGTAAGGAAAACAGGATAGGAAATCAGGACTAGGGCCAACGAGTGGAAGGATCTGGAGGGACCAACCAAGGAGCTGGGTCAGTATTGAGTAGCTAGTGATCCCCCTTGGAAGTCCTTTAAAGGGGAGGAACATAAAAGCCACATTGAAAGGAGTCCCCTTGGATGTTTGGAGGCTGAGGTTCTGTGCAGGGGAACCAGTGAAGAGACTATGGGAAAAGAAGAGAGGCAGTGGGAATGCAGCAAGCATCAAGGGCCAGACAGAGGAGTGGTTAAGACTCTGCCTTCCAATGCAGGGGGCACAGGTTCAATCCCTGGCCAAGGAACTAAGATCCCACACGCTGCATGGTGCAGTGGGGAAAAAAAAAAAAAGAGGAGTGGGCTGCAGGAAGGGAGAGGCGGGTACCTGAGATATGAGGCTCTGCTTTAAAGATGGAAGCTGACTTCAGGAAGCCATCTCCTATCTTCATCCCCTTCACCTCCACCAGGCTCCTTCACACCGGGCTCCTTATAGCTTTCCCAATACTGCTTCTTCAGCTACTACCTGCATACCTACCCACTGTCCCAGGGGTCATCAGTCTTCATAAGATTCAACTCCTATCTCTGCATCTCCAAGGCACTGACTTACCTGCTTACCAGAGCCTGCAGATTGCTCCCCTAATAGTCATTTCCCCCTTTTCTATAGTGGAGGTCAGCAAACCTCTGGAAAGCACCAGGTAGGCAATACTTTAGCCTTGGGGCTTCCTCAGTGGCTCAGTGGTGAAGAATTTGCCTGCCAACGCAGGTTACATCCCTGGTCTGGGAAGATCCCACCTACTGCAGAGCAACTAACCCATGCGCCACAACTACTAGAGCCCAGCTCTGCAACAAGAGAAGCCGCTGCAGTGAGAAGCTCACATACCAGAACTAGAGAAAAGCCCGCACATCAACAAAGACCCAGCACAGCCAGAAATAAATGAACAAAATTATTTTTAAAATACTTTAGGCTTTGCAGGCTGGAGAAGGCAATGGCAACCCACTCCAGTACTCTTGCCTGGAAAATCCCATGGACGGAAGAGCCTGGTGGGCTGCAGTCCATGGGGTCACTAAGAGTCGGATATGACTGAGCATCTCCACTTTCACTTTTCACTTTCACGCACTGGAGAAGGAAATGGCAACCCACTCCAGTGTTCTTGCCTGGAGAATTCCAGGGACGGGGGAGCCTGGTGGGCTGCCATCTCTGGGGTCGCACAGAGTCGGACATGACTGAAGTGACTTAGCAGCAGTAGCAGCAGCAGCAGCAGGCTTTGCAGGCAATTAAGATCTCTCTCACAACTCCTCACCTCTTCCGTGGTAATATGAAAGCAGCTGCTGACAATTCATAAATGAATGGGTGTGGCTATGTTCCTGTTTTGTTTTCAAATTTTTATTGATTTTTACTGAGGTATAGTTAGGTAGACTGAGGTATATACAATGTTATATTAGTTTCAAGTGTACAGTAAAGTGATTAATTTATACATTCATACATATATGTATACATATTCTTTTTCAAACTCTTTTCCATTATAGGTTACAATAGGATATTGAATATAATTCTCTGTGCTATCCAGTAGGACCTTGCTGTTTACCTATTCTATATACAACAATAAGTGTGTATTCTAAACTTCTAATTTTCCTCTGTACCCTCCACCATCCCCTTTGGTACCCATGAGGTGAAGTCACTCAGTCGTGTTCGACTCTTTGCGACCCCGTGGACTGTAACCTACTAGGCTTCTCCATCCATGGGATTCTCCAGGCAAGAATACTGGAGTGGATTGCCATTTCCTTCTCCAGGGCATCTTCCCGAACCAGGGATCGAACCCAGGTCTCCTGCATTGGAGGCAGACGCTTTAACCTCTGAGCCACCAGGGAAGCCCCATAAGCCTACACAATTTTATTTACAATAACTGGTAGCTGGCTGATTTGATGCTCAGGCCATTGTTGGCCAGCTCCCATTCTTCAGTACCAGAAGTTTCCACAGGGTGTCTGGCTTGCTAAAGATGACATTTTCCAGCCTCTCTTACAGCTAGCTGTGGTGGCGTGACAGTTGGGTAATAGGGTGTGAGTGAAAATGATCTGTACCACATCTACATCGTGTCCCTTCTCAGGGCTGAAAAGAGGTCAGGCTGAGTCACCTTGACTATGAAGAGGGGGACTCCCACAGAATGGCAGAGAAACAAGACGGAAGGAATCTGTCTGTTGAGGTTCCCTGCCAGTCCTCCAGGAAGGACCATGTAGACTGTTTGGAGATAGAGAAAGAAAAAGCCCCCAACCTTTTAACTGAAGTCATTGTATTTTGAGGCATCTCTTTACAAAACTTTGCATAGCCAAGTTTAGCTCAGTGCACAAAGAGACTGTATTCAGCAAGGCTGGGCTACTGAATGATCAATCATCAATCAAGAACCCACACAGTGATTGGATGACACGGAACAAATCTATCAATCATCAAAGCACGCATCTATCATCATCATGGGAACCAATATTGAGCAAAAGCTTACTCTGGGCCATGCACTTACAAAATACAACGCTCACTTATCTTGAAAGCAATTCTTCTCATCAGTTTTTACAGACGAGGCTCAGAGAGATTACAACATATGATTGTAACCACCCTACTCCTAAGTAGCTGCACAGATATATAAACAGGGATACATGATTCTCGGGCACATTCTTTTGCTCCCACCAGCAGCTCCCTCGTGTCCAGGACAAGTCATAGTAGTCAAATCCAGGGTGATTTTTAGAGATGGCTCTGTGACTACAGGCTTCAGTACTCACACTGAAAAGTGCCATGAAGATCTGGTGACTGACGGCTCCATTTGGTTTCATCACTACTCCCCTCCACAAGCCAAGTATGCCAGAATGACACAAGGTTACATGACTTACCCAGATTCCTCCGATATAGTTTGAGAACGTCAGAGTGCGGACTTCATGAGACAGCCACAGGGGCTGCCAAACTCGGCTTCAGCTCTGCCACCACCTCCTCCTTCACTGCACATTAGAAGTTAACTGTCTCGACACCTGCTACCCCAGGCTGAAGGGAGCCTATGAAGCCCCTTCAGAATATGCCAGAGGAGGGGAAGAGCTTCTCTTCTCTCCAGGAAAGGGTGAGCAAGGCTGCCGACGTGTGCTGTTGACCCTGAGCGGTCAGGTGGAGCAGCCGTCTCTGCTGGGGGCTTGGCATCCATCATGGGGACCATCTGGCACTGTTTCCCTGCCTGCACAGCCTTTCTGGTCCTGCGCAGCCAGGAGGCCCAGGGAAAGTCAAGTTCACCCTCAAATTACAGCCTAGTCAACAGTAGGTGAACCCGAAATTCAGGTGAAAAAGATTTTAACCTTATTTCAAACTTAAAAGGAAGAACTATTTCAAAATTTGTTGTTTTTTTTCTTCTTTTTGTTCTTGCCATGTGACACATGAGATCTTAGTTCCCTGACCAGGGATCGAACCTGTGCCCCTTGCAATGCAAGTGTAGAGTCTTAACTACCGGACTGCTAGGGATGACCCTAGTCTAATTTTTTTTTAATAAAATAAGTTCATTTTTAAAAAACTTCACTTGTTTAATCAGCTGTGGATGGCTAATCAAAAGTTAAGTACTATAATTAGTTGTTACTATACCAAGAACTACATAAAGAAAATGTTTTGTTACAGAAATGTTTATCTTGAGTAAAGCACAAAATTAACATGTTCTCAATTATTTTTTTAATGCACTTTTTTCTTTGGCACATCTTTAATAAGTATTTTCAGAACCAAACTACAATGGAAGACAAACTGTGCAGCTATTTAAAACCATATTTTCAAAGAATATTTTTGGGATGTGAAAAAAGTTCTTACATATATTGTTAAGGTTCTTTTTAAAAAAAAAAAAAACAGATTTCAAAAATGTTTACAGACAATTTTGCAGAAGAATAACTACCTATCTATATAAATAAGCATAGAAAATTAGTCTGTAAGTAAATACCTCAATATTTTCATAGCAGTTTTTCTCTGAGTGGTAAAATTGTAAGTAATTTTTATTGTCATCTGAGCATTTTCAAGATTTTCCAACATATCATAAAATATGTTTTTAAAAGAGTTGGACTATATAAAGAATAACGTGACACTAAAAGCAAAGCTCTCTCCTTTCACTGCATTCTGTAAAAAGATGCAGAATATGGCTTATGCAAGCTATTTCATGCCCAAACCATATAGAAAAATCTCAGAAACTCCCATATGAAAGACCAAATCTCAGTGCTGTAACAGTAAACATTTCAGAAACATCAGAGGGGCACCATAACATATGGAGACAGGAAGTCACTGGGGAGAGGGACCAGATTCATTACACCCACAGCTATTATCTACGTTTTATCTCCACTAAATTGACATTAAAAATGGAGTAGGCAGTGCGTATAGCACTCAGACACCTGTGACATATCATTATGGAAGAAAAATATTTCCAGGAATTCAAATTCCCTAGTACTGCTTTACAGATTGAGAAAACAGCAGAAAAACAACTGTGAAAATGAAAAGAAATACGTGCCTGTCACAATTTAGCCATTGCTAAGACCAACTAGAAATCAGTTTCTATTTCACAATGGGAGTTACTGAAACCATAGAAAACCCCCACAATTAGGGAACAAAAGTCAGAATCAAGTCTAACCCTGGAGGACGTTATCTCCCACCCCTAGTTGCAACGCCCATCAGGGCCCAGAGACACACATTTGTTTGTAGATACGAGAAGAAAAAAAAGGACTGTCATGGCTCCAGCTAACAAATCATTGCCCCAAGTTTCACACTAATGGTCATATGATCCCTCAAGTGCTGTTTCTCAGACAAACAGTCTCTTTCTTTCATAAAGTCAACGAATCACCAGAAAGGCCTAGGCCAAGCAAGCTCCAGTACTTTTGAAATGACAGAATCTCTTAACAGAGGAAAACAGAACTTTGAGAGAAATGTTTCAGGAAAAGTGAAGGTAGGGAGGCTCAGGAAAATGTCTGATAAAATTCCATTGCCTTTCCAAAACAACAAAAACATCGTTTCTCAAGCCCCTAACACAAAAGCAGAACAGAAAATAAAAGCGTGTTCTCAAGCAACATGATATGTGAGAAAAACACACTTTCACTCACTATTTCAACGAATATTTTCCCCACAGGGCTACATTACTTACAGAGAAAGAAAAAGACAATATAGAGTGAACAGTCCCCGAAGGTCACATCTATTTATATATACACACACTCCAGACATATACAGCTTCATGGATAAATTTTACCTGCCTTCAATAAACTGAAGAGAAGATTTTCAACCATAAAACAACAATGGAGAAAGATGGACAGCAAATCAGCGTTAGTCTGTCTAAATCGAAAACAAGTAAAATGACCACTAAAAGAAGAGATAAGAGGTTTGTAGGGTAAGAGAAAAAAAAAAAATTACTAAGATACTACATAAGATTCTGGTCCATCAGCATCAGTTACGAAGAAGATGACAAACACACCTTTCGTGCCTAGAAGGACAGCTTCGCCGTACCTCTGATATCCATTATCCTAGTCAGGACCAGCCCAGGAAAGTAATATACGCCCTCAGAAACACTGGCCTGGCCGGCACCCAAGTCAGTGACTTCAACTGCTCCACATTAATAACAAAAGCTGTACAGAGTGGACAGGCAGGGAGAGAGATGAAAGACCAGGGCAGACTTCTAAGAGCAAATCTATCTGCTGTGCAAGTTGCTGGCCAAGCCCTGATCCTCCTTGGTGGAAAATAATCTGGTCTCTTGGTAAAGCCCATAGTCATTTCATGCAACGGTTTTAAAGTTTGCATGACGCTCTAAGAGAAGGCAATGGCACCCCACTCCAGTACTCTTGCCTGGAAAATCCCATGGACGGAGTAGCCTGGAAGGCTGCAGTCCATGGGGTTGCTGAGGGTCGGACACGACTGAGCGACTTCCCTTTCACTTTTCACTTTCCTGCATTGGAGAAGGAAATGGCAACCCACTCCAGTGTTCTTGCCTGGAGAATCCCAGGGACGGGGGAGCCTGGTGGGCTGCCATCCATGGGGTCGCACAGAGTCGGACACGACTGAAGTGACTTAGCAGTAGCAGACGCTCTAAGAACAGCAACAAAAGATTTTCATGGTAATAGACTGCATGGACTTGTTACGTACCAGAAACTGTTGTGTGCGCTGCACACAAATTAGCACGTGAGATTTCTCTGACGGAAGTGCTACTGGCCTTAGTTTACAGGTCTGCGAACTGAGGCACTGAAATGATGAGTGACGTTCCTGAAGATCACAGTGCTAGTACGGTTGAACCCAGGCCCTTAGGCTCTGGTTGGCCAATGACTTAACCATGACACCAGGCTCAGTTCAGTCCAGTTCAGTCGCTCAGTCGTGTCCGACTCTTTGCAACCCCATGAATCGCAGCACGCCAGGCCTCCCTGTTCATCACCGTCTCTTGGAGTTCACTCAGACTCACATCCATCGAGTGTGTGATGCCATCCAGCCATCTCATCCTCGGTTGTCCCCTTCTCCTCCTGCCCCCAATCCCTCCCAGCATCAGAGACTTTTCCAATGAGTCAACTCTTCGCATGAGGTGGCCAAAGTACTGGAGTTTCAGCTTTAGCATGACACCAGGCTACCCTGTGCTAAATCCTGACGGTGCCTCCAGCCCTCTGGACCTTAACCCAGGGATCCCCAACCTCTGGGATCTAATAATGGCTGATGATCTGAGGTGGAGTTAATGTAATAATAATAAAGTTCACAATAAACATAAAGTGCTTGAGTCATCCCGAAACTATCCTCCCCCTCCCTGGTCTGTGGAAAAATTGTGTCTTCCACGAAACCAGTCCCCGGTGCCAAAAAAGGCTGGGGACCGCTGAGCTCTCAGACACTGCTACTCCACAGGCTGCAATTGTGTTGCTGCTTTCCGGCTGCTCCAGGGGCTGGAAGGGAAAGGCAGAGAGCTACCTTCCCCAGAGGCCCTACTTTATGTCAGCCCCTTCAAAAAGAAGGAAGTTCTCTTCTATCTTATGAGTGGCTCAGATGGTAAAGAATCTGCCTTCAATGCAGGAGACTCGGGTTCGATCCCTGGGCTGGGAAGATCCCCAGGAGAAAGCAACGGCAACCCACTCCAGTATTCTTGCCTGGAGAATCCCATGGACAGAGGAGCCTGGCGGGCTACAGCCTGTGGGGTTGCAAAGACTTGGACATGACTGAGCGACTAAGCACACACACACACATGCACACACATATCCTATGATCTCAGCATTGTTATTGTAATTCCCATTGTACAGATGAAAATCAGACTCTGAGGTTAAGTATCCTGCATGAGGCTAGTGAGAAGCAGTGTTGGCATCTGAACCTAAATCTGTTTTTACCTGCTCTGTGTTCCCGCCACTACAGAAGGCATCTCCTGCCTCAGTCGCAGATTCATCCCTTAACTGGGGGATGCATCCAACAGCCACAGGTGAACTTCCTGATTTTAGCTAATTGTTTCACAAATGAATGCTGCCTGGATGATCAGGAGGAACAAAGAGGGGAAAAAAAGGCAGTAAAAGTCCAACACAGCAGCCAAAAAAAAAAACAAACAAAACCCTCTTACACTGCAGAAAATTCCAATTAATTAGCAGAAAGCACATTTTCTGTGTACATACTCAGCACTGCTGCAGAATGAATTATCAATGTACAGAACTGGATATTTCTGGTGTACCTAACCTCTGCCAATCATATTACATTTTAAACGCACTGGAAGAACTCGCTATGGAAAAGAATTCTGTGATCAAATCCCTCTGTAAAGTCAAAAACTTCTTTACATTCTCTAAGTCAGGGGTCCCCAACCTCCAGGATCTAATGCCTGATGATCCGAGGTGGAGCTGATGTCATAATAATAGAAATAAAATACACCAGAAATGTAATGTGCTTGTACCATCCGCAAACCAGTCCCCTCCCCCAACCCATGGAAAAAAATGTCCTCCACGAAACTGGTCCCTGGTGCCCAAAAGGCAGGGAACCGCTGCTCTAAATCTTTGAATATTCAAAAGCAGGCATATTCTATTTTACTAATGAGGTGTACAATAATCCAAATTATTTTATATTCTGCCTTAAAATGGAAGAAATGGACCGTTATACATTTCCCCACTTTTTCCAGCCTGTGGTTCACTAAAGTTCAAGTTGCCAATCACACATCAGCGTATAAATTAAGATCTATATCTTAGCTAAGAGTTTCTTGAAATGAAAAGAATAAAAGGGATCAAAAGATTGATGATTAAAAGTTGCAGGAGACTGTGACTCACAAAATGTACAGATATAAAGACTTTAGATCTCGATATCCTCACTTTATGGATAAGAAAACTAAGGCCCAAGTAAATGATCTTCTCTAAATTTTCACTAGAATCAGTAGGAGAAACACTAATATCCAAGTCAGTGGTGCTGCATGGTCCAGAATGGGCTCCCTTAATGATGTGAAATAATATAGCATTGGAAGCTCTAAAAGAGCAGAAACTGTGTCATGGTTTCTGCAGCTCCTACAAATTGTTTTGCTTAATAAATAGTAGTAATTCTGTCTACAGTGGGAGAAGGGAATCAGAGGTGGTATGGTAGGCTACCTGCTACTTCATTTCTGATCTTTATAGACTGTTAGGCAGATCCTGGGATTTTAGCGAACAACTGGGCACATGAGAACCAATCTTGCACAGAGAAGAGAGAGGGTGTGTGAGTGTGCTAAAAAGTTGTTTCAGTTGTGTCGGACTCTTTGCGACCCCATGGGCTGAGGCTCGTCTGGCTCCTCGGTCCATGGGATTTTCCAGGCAAGAGTACTGGAGTGGGGTGCCATGCCCTTCTCCAGGGGATCTTCCCTCCCCAGGGAGACCCAGATGTAGTGCCTTAAGGACATCCTTTGAAAGGGCTCAAGATCTGAAACCATGAAACACTCGTACATCGGTTTACTTGTCCAGCTCAAGGTTTCTCCGCTCCTCATCTCTATGACTGCTTCCAACATTAAATGTTATTCTGTTTAGGTCTGAAATTTATAACTTTGACACGAGTAACAATATTTTACTAAGCCCCTTTTAATGTGCCTCTTTGGTGGGGTACTGTGACTTTTACACATTACAAATAGTCCCACCTGACCTGGCCCAGTGAATGAGGTGGGGGATAGGAAAGACTGGCTTTGCAAGGGCCACTGAGCCCCCATTTCCTTTCCTAATACCACTTCCCCCAGAAAGGCTCCTGGGTGGGGGACGAGGCCCACAGCACTTGGAGTTTTACCTCTAGCATCAGAGTCTAGGACCAGGTTTGTACCATTAAAAATACATTCACCAGGCTGTGGGCCCTCCAGACAGGCCGCCCCTTTGTGGTGTCCAGGGAAGCTTTGAGCAGAAGGGGGCCCCTCCCGCAAGCTGGTCAGCTGCAGGGGCTGCCGACACGGCAGAGCTGGTCTGAGTCCAGAGGCACGGGTCACAGAGAGGCCAGGGCCACTGGGAGGCCAGCCTGGAGTGGGAGCCCGGCTACGGAACCTGAAACTTGAGAAGGTGATTAAGAAAGACATACTCAGACAAGGAGAGAACGGGAGCGGTTTGGAGCCTAGAAAACTGACAGCATGAGAGAGTGACTACTTAGGAAATTGCAACTAAACGTCTCAGAAAGCAAATGCTTTTGTCTCCCAAAGAAATTAAAAGAATGTCTACTTATTGTGTCTGTGAGCTATCTGGGATCTCATTCGTCATTAAACATCAGGAGTGTTGCTACCAATACAAGGGTGTCAGGAAAAAGAAACAGCCTGGTCACAGGACGCTCACAGTTAAAAGAACAGCAGAACTTACACTGTGTCTCTGTATGTTAACAGAACTCTACAGTTTACAAATCACCTTCCTGGGTACTTTCTGCTCTGATCGCTTCTGATCCCCGCAACTACTTCACGACATTTGAATAAACTGAAGTCCGAGAGGGTGACTTACTGCTCTAAAAGGTTCAAACTGCTACGGAAAAGGTCTTTAGGTTCACCTGGGGCTCTTCCACCATGCCAAGTCTCTTTAGAACTACTTTTCCTCAAAATCCACCACTGATGAGAAAACAAACGTATTCTTATGCATTAATTTTTTTTTGCAGTTTTAATGTCTAGCACTGAAACAGGCTGGAGGTTGAAAATCATTAAACAGCATTTGTTTTTTAAATTTATCTTATTGAAGTATAGCTGATCTACAAAGTTGTGTTAATTTCTGCTCTAAAGCAAAGTAAGTTACACATACATCGATATTCTTTTCCATATTTCTTTCCATTATGGTTTATTACAAACTACTGAATATAGTTCCCTGTGCTATACACTAGGACTTTGCTGTTTATCTATTCTATATAGAAGAGTTTGCATCAGTTATCCCCAAACTCCCAATCCTTTGCTTCCCCACCTCCCCTCCCCCTGACAACCACAAGTCTGCGCTCTATATTTAAACGGTGTTTTGATATGCTGCACAGTACTGTCCCTTTGCTGCAAAGCGTGTTAGCGTATGATGGGTTAACTAAGCTTCAAGGGCTAGTCTGGAAACTTTAGCATCACACATACTATCCTATTGTTTCTATGGGAAGTTCTGTTCCAAGTTCCAGTCACCTGACTTAAAATAAAAGAGCTTTTGGAGCATATGAACATAGCCTAAAAATAATCACCCCTGCAAACTAAAGGCATTTTCTTGGATTTAATTTTTCTTTTCCATTTCATTTAAATGTATACAGGCATACACAGAGCCTGTTCTCATGGAGCATCATGTCCGGTATGAAAAGCTAAGAATTTCAGCACAACAGAAGAAATTTCACCAAATACTCCCACATGTGACAGTGTGGATTACATAAAGAAGTGGGAAAGTCCCCTTCTACCCTAGAACTGTGCCAAGACATCTGACATGCGCATATCTGCCAGGAGTCTACAGTTGGAATCCATGTTTTAGATAAATCAGCATAATATTATAAAGTTCAGAAAGGACTTCTTGCCAGGAGAACTGCTTTATAGCCCCTCAAAAGATCTGTTCTGAGAAAAATGTCTCCCTGCCAAGGATTTCAAATGCTAAAAGCAGAAGGGTAAGTTTCCAGTGCTGAATTTTCAACAAACGACCCAACATATTACATGGTTGAAAGTTCTCTCATCAAGAATCGAGGTGCCGATTTAAGAAGATTTTTTACAAGTCCAGCATATATGAAAAGATACATCAGAACAGGGTTGGGACCACTGGGTCTATTCAAGGACACAGATAACCAGAACATTGGGATAGATTCCATTAACAGGTTCTCCTGATGCTTTTTGATTCTTTAAAGACTGATTTATCCACGATTTTTCAGAAAAGTTTCTGCTGCGTGGATTCAGATGTGGATTATGCTTAAACCAAACTGAAACCACAAGAAAGCACGATCAGGTGGAATCTAAACATAATATTCTCAACCAAAAGTTGAGAGTCTGTCAGTAGCATTTCACCCTACCTCAGATAGGAGGGAATGTGTGGACCCATGCCCCAGGATCCTGCCATTTCTCTTCTGCCCTCACTCAGGAGAGTCCTTCCAGCAGAATCTTGAAAAAGACAGACTAAGAATGATAGGGATCGAAACAAAAGGCCGCTTACACGCATGAGAAACTCTGAACTGCCCAATTTCAGTCCCCAAGCGTCTCAGTCGGCCGATCCTCTATAATTTTTGATGAAGTACAACATAAACCTCTTTAAAGCTGTTTGTAGTCAAAAGGTACAAAGTGTGAGAACTGAATCCTCTTGGTTATTGAGATGAGTTTTAAAATAACCACAGCAGTTAACACTTAATTCAGTGTTCTTGCCTTTCTGTGAGAATTCTCAGTAAGATAGAAAATACCCTTACAAAACACAACTTAACCTACAGTGGAAATAGCTCCTGGGGGAGACCACTGTCTAGCTTATCTAGATCTAAAAGCAATTCACTTTATGAAAAAGCCCAATTACTGTTACTTTAAATATTCTTCTGCTTCTTTTTATATATATGCACTTAAAACGGTCTAATATGAATCCTATACAGCTTCACAGGGCTGTGCCAAAAATCCAGTCATATTCTAGTGGGTTTGCTCTGCTCTTTTTTTAATCTAAAAAATATTCCATAAATACTTAAAGTTCTTTTTTGACTGGTGCTAGCCTTTCAATTTTCTGTGATATCAATCTTTATTCAGCTTTCTTATCTATTTCCATAAGCTTATGTTTTCTTATGATTTGCTTGAAAGAAGATACACTTTCATAATCAAAGCTTCAAGGGCTAGTCTGGAAACTTTAGCATCACACATACTATCCTATTGTTTCTATGGGAAGTTCTGTTCCAAGTTCCAGTCACCTGACTTAAAATAAAAGAGCTTTTGGAGCATATGAACATAGCCTAAAAATAATCACCCCTGCAAACTAAAGGCATTTTCTTGGATTTAATTTTTCTTTTCCATTTCATTTAAATGTATACAGGCATACACAGAGCCTGTTCTCATGGAGCATCATGTCCGGTATGAAAAGCTAAGAATTTCAGCACAACAGAAGAAATTTCACCAAATACTCCCACATGTGACAGTGTGGATTACATAAAGAAGTGGGAAAGTCCCCTTCTACCCTAGAACTGTGCCAAGACATCTGACATGCGCATATCTGCCAGGAGTCTACAGTTGGAATCCATGTTTTAGATAAATCAGCATAATATTATAAAGTTCAGAAAGGACTTCTTGCCAGGAGAACTGCTTTATAGCCCCTCAAAAGATCTGTTCTGAGAAAAATGTCTCCCTGCCAAGGATTTCAAATGCTAAAAGCAGAAGGGTAAGTTTCCAGTGCTGAATTTTCAACAAACGACCCAACATATTACATGGTTGAAAGTTCTCTCATCAAGAATCGAGGTGCCGATTTAAGAAGATTTTTTACAAGTCCAGCATATATGAAAAGATACATCAGAACAGGGTTGGGACCACTGGGTCTATTCAAGGACACAGATAACCAGAACATTGGGATAGATTCCATTAACAGGTTCTCCTGATGCTTTTTGATTCTTTAAAGACGGATTTATCCACGATTTTTCAGAAAAGTTTCTGCTGCGTGGATTCAGATGTGGATTATGCTTAAACCAAACTGAAACCACAAGAAAGCACGATCAGGTGGAATCTAAACATAATATTCTCAACCAAAAGTTGAGAGTCTGTCAGTAGCATTTCACCCTACCTCAGATAGGAGGGAATGTGTGGACCCATGCCCCAGGATCCTGCCATTTCTCTTCTGCCCTCACTCAGGAGAGTCCTTCCAGCAGAATCTTGAAAAAGACAGACTAAGAATGATAGGGATCGAAACAAAAGGCCGCTTACACGCATGAGAAACTCTGAACTGCCCAATTTCAGTCCCCAAGCGTCTCAGTCGGCCGATCCTCTATAATTTTTGATGAAGTACAACATAAACCTCTTTAAAGCTGTTTGTAGTCAAAAGGTACAAAGTGTGAGAACTGAATCCTCTTGGTTATTGAGATGAGTTTTAAAATAACCACAGCAGTTAACACTTAATTCAGTGTTCTTGCCTTTCTGTGAGAATTCTCAGTAAGATAGAAAATACCCTTACAAAACACAACTTAACCTACAGTGGAAATAGCTCCTGGGGGAGACCACTGTCTAGCTTATCTAGATCTAAAAGCAATTCACTTTATGAAAAAGCCCAATTACTGTTACTTTAAATATTCTTCTGCTTCTTTTTATATATATGCACTTAAAACGGTCTAATATGAATCCTATACAGCTTCACAGGGCTGTGCCAAAAATCCAGTCATATTCTAGTGGGTTTGCTCTGCTCTTTTTTTAATCTAAAAAATATTCCATAAATACTTAAAGTTCTTTTTTGACTGGTGCTAGCCTTTCAATTTTCTGTGATATCAATCTTTATTCAGCTTTCTTATCTATTTCCATAAGCTTATGTTTTCTTATGATTTGCTTGAAAGAAGATACACTTTCATAATCTGTTCAGTTCGGTTCAGTCACTCAGTCGTGTCCAACTCTTTGCGACTCCATGAATCGCAGCACACCAGGCCTCCCTGTTCATCACCATCTCCCGGAGTTCACTCAGACTCACGTCCATCAAGTCCGTGATGCCATCCAGCCATCTCATCCTTGGTCGTCCCCTTCTCCTCCTGCCCCCAATCCCTCCCAGCACCAGAGTCTTTTCCAATGGGTCAACTCTTCACATGAGGTGGCCAAAGTACTGGAGTTTCAGCTTTAGCATCATTCCTTCCAAAGAAATCCCAGGGCTCATCTCCTTCAGAATGGACTGGTTGGATCTCCTTGCAGTCCAAGGGACTCTCAAGAGTCTTCTCCAACACCACAGTTCAAAAGCATCAATTCTTCGGCGCTCAGCCTTCTTCACAGTCCAACTCTCACATCCATACATGACCACAGGAAAAACCATAGCCTTGACTAGAAGGACCTTAGTCGGCAAAGTAATGTCTCTGCTTTTGAATATGCTATCTAGGTTGGTCATAACTTTTCTTCCAAGGAGTAAGCGTCTTCTAATTTCATGGCTGCAGTCACCATCTGCAGTGATTTTGGAGCCCCCCCAAAAAAAGTCTGACACTGTTTCCACTGTTTCCCCATCCATTTCCCATGAAGTGATGAGACCAGATGCCATGATCTTCGTTTTCTGAATGTTGAGCTTTAAGCCAACTTTTTCACTCTCCTCTTTCACTTTCATCAAGAGGCTTTTGAGTTCCTCTTCACTTTCTGCCATAAGGGTGGTGTCATCTGCATATCTGAGGTTATTGATATTTCTCCCAGAAATCTTGATTCCAGCTTGTGTTTCTTCCAGTCCAGCGTTTCTCTTGATGTACTCTGCATATAAGTTAAATAAGCAAGACGTGATGTGGCGTGCGAAAGCCCACAGATTCTTTCAAAGACCCATGAGGTATCAAATCTTCCTTTAATCAGCAGATTTACCAAAGGGCTTTCATTGGCAAGTTTTTAAACAGATGAATTCAACTAGAAAAACCCAGTTCCACTGAGAAGATGTTTTTCCATCTACCAAAATGATGAAAGTTGTTTCTCAGCCATGAAGAGCAGCTTCATCTTTCTAAAGGAACATATGACCAAATGCACCTCCAGGGAAACCAACCAGTATTCCAAGGATTGCTTGGTGCTCGGTTCATCCTGGCATATTTTGGGGGAAAAAGGTGAGTAAGGAAGGTCCAAAGGTCAGAGCTGTGACTGTACCATGGGAACCACTGCTTTCTAGGATACTCTGGGAGGTATCCAAGGGAACCATACAATTTTTCTTCCAAACCAAGGCACTTCTGAGAGCGAGTTACACCAGGACACAGTACAAACCAGGATCAATGTTCACTGAAGCCATAACTGCTATGCTGTGCTGGCTCTTTTGAATGTCTGATGGAAGACGATGCCCAAAGGAACCTCAGAATAGCCTTGGGCTCTGAACAAAAGTGTGACTTCCACTTTTTTAGTCAACTAACAATCAGCGATGGGCAAAAGGAAAGAAATATGATATTCAGGAGAAAGTTGACACAGTCAAATCTGGAAAATCCAAACATACTCTGTGAATCTAAAGTATGAGGTTCCCACTAGTGTGGTCCAGATGAACATAGTCTTTTCTCTGGAGCTTGTGAAAGGCAACAAAAACTGTGAAACAGCTTCTAGTCTATCAATTTAGATGGTATACTGATCCTCGTAACATACCGACCCTCCAGTAAGCACAAGTGCATTTCTGGTACTTGCAGTCAAGGCAAGTCCCCTGCTAAAAGTCATGTGACTTGGCAAGTTTGGTGTGTTAAACCATACTCTGGCCCACTCTGGCCCATACGAGGCAAGGGACAGTCTCAGTAACTCTCCCCTTTAAAGTCACATGACCAGCAAGGTAGATAGGCTCCTGGGCATTTGAATGAAGCCAAAATGTTCTAGGGCTTCCCAGGTGGCTCAGTGGTAAAGAATCTGCCTGCCAAGTAGGAGACCCAGGTTCAATACCTGGGTCTGGAGGATTCCCTGGAGAAGGCAATGGCAACCCACTCCAGCATTTCTACCTGGGAAATCCCATGGACAGAGGAGCCTGGCAGGCTGCAGACCATGGGGTCACAAAGTCAGACACAATTTAGTGACTAAAATCACCAATCAACTAAGATGTTCTACACTAAAATCTAGAAACTCCCAGAAAACAGGATACCTTATGCTTTGGGAAACAAAAATATTCCCAGGATCAGTAAAGTCAAGTTTGCCTTTCTTCTAACCTATAAACAAGGTAACCTCTTAAGAAAACATTATAATTTTATAGGGAGCTTGTGAATCAAAAACCAAACCATACACCTGTCATAATGCTTTGGGCACGAGAACTAAGACTGCATGTGAGAGCTGCCCCTCCAGGCGGGCCCAGGAGACCCCAGGGAGAGTCAGGAGCAGCAGCAATCCTGGCACCACTGCGTCTCCTCCCTTTATCAGAAGCAAGACTAAAAAATCAGCATCCTCATCCTGGGAAAGATGATACAACCTTCACCAAAGTCAGAAGGCTCAATTATTCAACTTCTATTTGACCCCAATGTCCTAGATTTGATCAAGAGAGAGACTTAAAACTGGCGACTGCGGCCCATCCTGAAAAGAGGGAACGGAGGCCACATTTCATCCTTAGGAACCAAGGGAGTTGCTACAGGCAAGCTCACCACACGTGAAGGCAGAGGTTCCAGAAATAAGGACACATACAAAAAAACTAAAGCACAGACAAGCAAGCCTGGTGTCAATTCAAATACAATCCTATGGACAGATGTTAAAGACTCAGGGCTAAAAGGGAATAGTGGTAGCTTCGTGCATTTCCAATGTCATATCAAATTATCCTAATGTGTTTTTTGGTAAGCCTGCCTGGTATGAGAGAGAAATGCCATGAAGAAAATGTCTCTTCATTTTTCAAACCGGTCTGGGTAAAATGAAGATACATACGTAAGCTGGATGACATAGTTAAGGGTGGTGGTTGTTGAGCCACTCAGTCATGCCACTGCATGGACTGCAGCCCTCGCCTCCTCGGTCCATGGAATTTTCCAGGCAAGGTTACTGGAGTGGATTGCCGTTTCCTCCTCCAGGGGATCTTCCTGACCCAGGGATCGAACTCGGGTCTTCTGTGTCTCCTGCTTGGCAGGCAGATTCTTTACTACTGAGCCACCCAGGAAGCCCATCATAGTTAAGGGTGGTGACAATTATTTGAAATACCATCCTCAAAGAATATTAATTATCGAACTGCTGTAACCTGAAGGAATGGCCTTGTGCCATTATTCTTTTTTAACTGAATGCTTATATTATTCACTTAGAAGAAGTCTGAGACTATGCTTATCAATTTTATAGATGGCATGAAGTCAGATGAAAGATAATATTCAAAAAAATCTAAATGTAGAAGACTGCGTGGACAGCAATGAGATGACATTTTCATAGAGATAGATAAGAGCCCCGCATTTAAGTATAATACCAGTTGTACCAAAGGAAATGCTGGAGACTTAACAGTATTGTAGCAGTGAGAGTCACAAGTAACACAGTTGTTTAAAAAGCAAAGCAAATTCAAGCCATGGCTGCATCACAAAAATTAAATAACCAGATCAAGGGAAGAGACAGTCTACTAGGTGACACCCAAGTTGAAACCACATCTAGAGAACAAAGGTAAACCCTGGGAGCAGTTTTTCAAGAGGAAATTGATTATCTAGAGAAAGCCCAGGATGGTTAAGAGTACAGAAATCATACCATCTGAGAAACTGTTGACAAAACTGGGAAGGTCTGGCCTAAAGAACACTCTCTGGGGGATATGATGGCTTTCTTCAAGTACTGAAGGTTATTCTGGGAGCACAGGGAACTATATGCAATAGCCTGTGATAAACCACAATGGAAAAGAATATGAAGAAAAAAATATATTTGTATAACTGAGTCACTTTGCTGTACAACAGAAATTAACACAACATTGTAAATCAACTATACTTGAATTTTTTAAAAAAAAGACTTAATCCTGGGAACATCCCCTGAAAGAGTTCGGGTTTGCCAATGACCTAGAATGTATATGCAACACTCCAGGTCCAGGAGGACAATCACAAAGCAAAGGAAACACAACCTCTGTGTCATGCACTCTGTTGACACAGCCTAAGGCGGAATGGGGCTTTTGGCAGGTAGCACCACTGGTCGGTCGCCACATTATACATTTCTGTGCTCAGCGTCCACTTCAATCCACTAGAATGTAAGTTTCACGAATGCAGGAGGAGTTCTGTGCTATTCACAGCTGAATATTCCACCGCTACAACAAGCCCTGGCCCCTAGTGGACATTCAGTTAATACATACTGAATAAATGAAGGGCCGTTAAACAACCACCAACAAAAAAGCTATAACGGGGACAAAAGATAAAGGGGAAGACAGTAGCCTGGTTCTGTGCAGCTCCAAAAAAGAGAACAAACAACCACTCTAAGTTACAGGAAGGAACTTTCAATCCAAGAAAAACCTCCCTAATCATTAGGACTGTTCCACAACAGAACAAGCTGCTCCTTCAAGTAAAGTTTTGTTCTCTATAACTGCAAATATTACACTAGATGTCTATTCATCTACTAAACTAGATGAATAGAAAGTCTACACGTTCTCGATGTCTGAACTGGGTAACCTCAAATACTTCTGGGACTTGATGATTCTTCATAGAAACAAGTTACATGGCATCAGTGAGGATGATTGGGATGTCCCCTTTAACATCTAGGCTGGACAATTTCCAGCTACTCCACCTGATCCACCCTCCACCTGGTCCTGTCCTGCTCTGAGCTGGGGGATGCGAACTTAAGACTACATCCTGTGTCACGGCTGGTTTTCTGGCTGTGGGATGAGTTTGGTCAATGGGGATAAGAGAGAGAGAAGTCAGAGGGCAAGGGACTGAACGTCTGGCTGCAGGCCTATGCGTCCCTTGACCAGAGTCCTCAGTTCCTGCAAGGCGTCCATCGCGACACAGCCATTCCCCCTGGGGTTTGGGAATATTCCTTCCTCTTTCCTCTTCAGGTGCAGGCACTGGCCCTTGCCCAACACCTCTACTCATCCTTATATGCTCGTTCTTTGGGTAAGCAGTCTTTTGATTCAGTGAACCTCAGATTATCCAACTAGAGTATGTCACTTGCTTCCCACCAAACCCTGACCCACGTACCAGCTAGGTGGGGACTCACCAAGTGTCTGTCTGAATGCTCCCAGGGACCAGCAGGTTCTGGAGGGCTCTGGTGCCCAGCTCTAATTGTCAGACATGCCTCTTTTCTATTCAGCCAACTCCATCATTCTCCTTCATTCATTTTAGTGCAGCTATGATAACGCTAGGCTTTTCACAGCTTTGAATCCAGCTTTCCAAACCAGTCACGACACCGGGAAGACAGTGCAGCCTGCACCAGTTTGCAGCCTGTCTCATGTCTCAGCAGAACCGCTTAAGCAGTTCGATTTCCTGTGCACTCTGTAATAGCAGCTTCCCTGTTTAGCAAGCACTCTGGCTTCACAGTCAATCATTCCTTCAGAAAAAGGAAGCCGTGGCAGGTTGTCACACAGCGGTATCAAGCTTTGGACACCAACAGCCGTTAACAGGAAATCATGTATATATTATGTTCTTCCTCCAAAAACGAGTTTATGAAAACAAGCAAACACCACAAACTTCTCTTCTTCATCTGCTTTTATGGAGGCTGCCTTTCTGTGGGAACTAGAATAATAGAATGTTTTCACCCTGCGTTGATTTTTATCTTATAAAGAATGCATCCAGTAGGGAAATAGTGTCTTTTCTTACTGCTAATGGAGTAGTACAAAATGAATGAAAATATTTGGTAAGAACCAGTATTTCTTTTCACAGCCTAGTGTCACAGCAACCATTAAGCAAACAAAACATCAGGTGGGAAAACAGCACATAAACCTAGATGGATTTAGACAAAAGAAGATAAAGATTGCTTTTTAAGTTATTAAATAAAGAGGGGAGAAGGCAATGGCAACCCACTCCAGTACTCTTGCCTGGAAAATCCCATGGACAGAGGAGCCTGGTAGGCTGCAGTCCTTGGGAACAAAATCTTGAGAACTGCCCAAAATATGAAGAAAAACCTTCATTGGAATCTACTGCCAAAAACGATGACTTGCACATCATAATTATTTTTAATTGTACATATTTATAGAAATTTGGCGTCTGTGGCAACTTCTGGGTGTTCATTGGAAGGACTGATGCTGAAGCTGAAACTCTAATACTTTGGCCACCTCATGCAAAGAGCTGAATCATTGGGAAAAGACTCTGATGCTGGTAGGGATTGGTGGCAGGAGAAGGGAATGACAGAGGATGAGATGGCTGGATGGCATCACCGACTCAATGGACATGAGTTTGGATAAACTCTGGGAGCTGGTGATGGACAGAGGCCTGGCGTGCTGTGATTCATGGGGTTGCAAAGAGTCAGACACGACTGAGTGACTGAACTGAACTGAAGCCAGGTAGAAATAGCGAAGATAAAAATGAAAGCCACAGGACCTCTCTGGTAGTACAGTGGATGGGAATCCACCTGCCACTGCAGGAGACATGGGATCAATCCACAGGCAGTGCAGCAACTAAGCCCGTGAGCCTCAACTACTGAAGCCCACGCGTAGAGCCCACGCCCAGCAACAGAGGCCCAGCACAGTCAAAAATAAACAAATAAAAGAAGTCTAAGATTTATACAAAGAAAATATGAAAAAAAATTACAAAATACAAGCCTTAAAAAAAATGAAAGCCTTAAAGCTTTCATTATAATTCCTCCTGCAATAAGTTTTCAAACTGCTCAAATATCTAAGCTTTGGACAATCATAGGATGATGGGGTAGCATCATCTATTCCAAAAACAGTACAGACCTATTTGGGGGAGTGTGGGGAACCACTGTTATGGAAAAAATAGAAGCTAAGAGAATCCTAAGAGTTTAGGTACTTACTTCTTCCAACAGCGTGCAGCTGTCCTGTTCTGCCTGGGGCTCCCTTTCTCTGACCTTTGACCATGTAATGTAATTGGCACTAGAATATGACATTCTTTGCCACACTGGCAGGAACCTCTGTTTTGCCTTTTTTTTTTTCCTTCAAAAAACCAGGACCTACCGGTAACATCTTTCTTGCTGTTCAAAGTCCTGTGGATGGAGCTGAAAACACTAGAAGCAGAGTCCCTCCCCTGTTACACCCGAGGGGGGCCTCTGTCAATGGCCTCATCATCAGAACTTAGATCCTCCTCAGAACCAGCTCAGTTGGTTAAGAATCCGCCTGCAAAGCAGGAGACCCAGGTCCGGGTTGGGAAGATCCCCTGGAGAAGGAAATGGCAGCCCACTCCAGTATTCTTGCCTGGAGAATCCCATGGACAGAAGCACCTGGCAGGCTACAGCCCATGGGGTCGCAAAGAGTCATACAGGACTAAGCAACTAACCCACCACCACTTCAGAATGTACAGCTCAACCCCTGATGCAATGTCAGTCTAAACATAGCTTAGAAAAGCTGAAAGATGTGCCTTCAAGCCCTTGCACTTAGGGGAAAATTTATGACAGCCTGTTTTATTGAGGCTTCAGTGGTAAATGGTTCCTAGAACTTACTCCTCTGGGAGGGAAGGGAAAAAAAGCAAACATTTAAGGACATATCCAAATATGACACATCTAATATCAAAGTGAAAAGCAACTGCTCTGGGCCTCTCCTGTAAAGAGACACGCTCCAAACATTCTCCCCATTGGACCACCATCTCACTCTTGCTCTCTCCCATTTCAATTTGGGGCTTCTAAGTGTATGTATGGAGAAGGCAATGGCACCCCACTCCAGCACTCTTGCCTGGAAAATCCCATGGACAGAGGAGCCTGGTGGGCCGCAGTCCATAGGGTCGCTAAGAGTCGGACTCGACTGAGCGACTTCACTTTCACTTTTCACTTTCATGCATTGGAGAAGGAAATGGCAACCCACTCCAGTGTTCTTGCCTGGAGGATCCCAGGGATGGGGGAGCCTCATGGGCTGCCGTCTATGGGATCGCACAGAGTCGGACACGACTGAAGCGACTTAGCAGCAGTAGCAGCAGCAGCAGCAAGTATATGTATAAACTATAGAATTTCCTTTCTAGAGACAGTGAAGATTTCCCCAGTCCTGCTACCAGACCCTGGATTCAGTCCAACAAACATGTATTGAGTTCCAGTTATGTGCTAGACACTGGGTCACTGTGCTAATAATGAGAATACAGGTTTTTCCAAAAATGTAGGTATCCTCCTTCATTCCTGGTTCAGTTTTTTGGCATCATGACTAGAAAGAGTAATGATCAATTATGGCCTTAGTCTTATGACACTCAAGTGATCTCCAATGTTTTCATTCACTAATTTAAAAACTCAGTCACTCAGCCATGTCCAGCTCTTTGTAATCCCACAGACTGCAGCCCACCAGGATCCTCTGTCTTTGGAATTCTCCAGGCAAGAATACTGGAGTGGGTTACTGGGATCTTCCCAATCCAGGGATTGAACCCGGGTCTCCTGCATTGCAGGCAGATTCTTTACCATCTGAGCTACCAGGAAAGCCCATATTTACTGACTTTTGGCTATTTTCAAGGCTATTTCTAATAGCAACAGAACTGTTCCTGTCTCAGGCACTAAAATTTGAAATGAGGGAAAGTGTAACCATGCGGGTCGCAAAGAGTCGGACACAACTGAGCGACTAAACTGAAGTAACCAAAAGCACAAGCTAAAACTACGGCACAAAGAACTGTGACGATTTGAAGGAAGAGAGATTACTTATCACTCAAGGGATCAAGGAAAAAAAAAATTCTAAAAGGAAGTAGCACTTTTTTTTAATTGGAGGAAAATGGCTTTACAATGATGTGTTGGTTTCTGCCATGTAACAACATAAATCAGCCATAATTATATATATATCACCTTTCTCTTGACCTCCCTGCCCTCCCTCCATCCCACCACCCCTCTAAGTCATCACAGAGCGCCAAGCTGGGCTCCCTGTGTTATTCAGCAACTTCTCACCAGCTATCTATATTACACGTGGCAGTGTCTGAAACTACCCCCTGACCCAGCAATCCCACTACTGGGAATACACCCTGAGAAAACCATAACTGAAAAAGACGCATGTATCCCAGTGTCCACAGCAGCGCTATTTACAACAGTTAGAACATGGAATCAACCTAGATGTCCAACAACAGATGAATGGGTAAAGAGGGTGTGGTACATATACACAATGGAATATTACTCAGCCAAACAAGGAATGAATTTGAGTCAGTTTGAATGAGGTGGATGAACGTAGAACCTGTTACACAGAGTGAAGTTAAGTCAGAAAGAGAAAAATACTGTATATTAATACATATGTATGGAATCTAGAAAACGGTAGTACTGAACCTATGTGCAGGGGAGGTGTGGAGGCGCAGGCATCAAGGACAGACTTCTGGACAGGAGGAAGTAGCACTGGTGCCAATCTTCAAACTAAGAAACAGCACAGTGAAAACCCAGCCACGAAAAGGGCGGGATGTGAGCAGAGGGAGGGAAGAGAGAACAGCCTTGGGTAACTGCAGAGGGTCTTCAGGATCACAACATTTTTAATTAAAAAGTAAATTTAATCCACTTTGGATAAGCCACTTGTGATATAGCTATACAATGGAAGATTATTTGGCAATAACAAGGCATAATGTTCTGATATATGCCAGCAACAGGGCTGAACTTCAAAAACATTAGGCCAAGTGAGAGAAGCCAGATACTACAAGAGGCCACATATATAATTCCATTATATGTAACAGCCAGAACAGGCAAATCCATATAGACAGAAAGTAGATTAGCGGTTGCCTGAGGCTGGTGGGAGGTGTGTTGCAGGGAGATGGGAATTACTGATAATGTTGTGGTATTTCTTTTTTTAAGGTGATGAAAATGTTCTGGAGTCAGATAGTGGTGAGGGATGTATAGATCTGTGAATCTACTAAAACCCAGTGAACGGCACGCTTACATGAAAGAGTGAACTTTATAGTATGTGACTTATACCTCAAAAGAGTTGTTATAGAAAATAAAATCAACTCATTTAATATTTATGTTTATATAGAATTCAACACCTAGGCTAGTGCCCTATACGTATTTTTCACTTTGATATATGTATTAATGATGTAAAGAGGAACACCACATACTTATATAACACGAAACGTAACAGCAGTTTGAAATTTTTAAGTAAGGTTCACTGTCTTAAAACTTTCCTAGAAGAAATGAATCTATCTTAACTTTCCAAATCAGGTGCATTTTGGGTATTAAAAAATAAATGACAAAATAAGTTATGCAAAGTTTTTTAACATTTGAGCACAAAGTAGTTAGTGTAAGAGATCAGTGTCCTTTATATGGCATCAGCTTTAATTTTCGAATGCCATTTTTATTGAAACTCAGAGCTGTATTCCACCATATGTTTTCTAAGACCATATAAAAAAGACCAATCATAAACTTTCAGATGACAGTTTTGTATGTGTTGATGGTTCATTTTTTTCATTCTTAATTATAGAAAGTGGCCTGATATTAGAATTTAATTTTTTATAATTTTTATTGCTTTTCGGTGACACTGTGCAGCATGTGGAATCTTTGTTGCCCAACCAGGGATCGAACCCATATCCCCTGTGGTGGAAGCATGGAGTCTTAACCACTTAACCACTCTTAACCACTGGACTTTCCAGGGAAGTCCCTGACATTTAATTTATTCTGTCTTCCTCTGAGAAAGACTCAAAAACTTGAGAAAGCTACTGATAACAGTTTCCTCTTCTGGGTCATATGTACCGTAATTTTCTGATTTGTGCCTTGCAACGTACACAATGAACTTAGGAGAAGCCAAATTTGACTCATCACGAGCACAAGTCTAGCTAAATGTCCATTTTATAAGTAAAAGGAAATGAAAGTGAAAAAGATAATACAGAAGCACATAAAATGATAAGAAGCTGGCCGATTTTACACCATGGCATGTACTTATGGAAGGCACAGATGGAAGGACAATGTCTCACAACGTGCCAACTTGGAGACTGTGAAGGGGCCTGAACGTGGCGCCAGTGACAGATTACTCACTGTGTGCCTGTTCCGTGCCAGTTGTCAAGAAAACCATTTCCTTCATTTCAAAGTTGGTCAATTACTCTGCAACAAACTGACTTTCTCCTGCAAGGGGAGCTTTAGTTAGAAGCAATCTTCCATTAAACTGGCAGAAGGGTCTCTACCTTTAATTTCTATAATGGTGGAAGAATAATAAGTATTGATTAAGCCAGGTTAATATGCGTCCACATTAGATAACGATCTCTTTTTGTCAGTAGGAACAGTGAGATGTATACCTGCATGAATTAACATTCTGTATTAGAACAGAACAGCAAAGAAAACTGCAAGGCTTACAGAAGCAAACTGCTGAATAATTTATGAATTGTTCTATCACTAAAACTGAACTCCTCAAATGTGCGTTTTCAATTTCTCATAACTATGGGGACCAGATTCTGGCTAAATTGGTTTTTACATTAAGAGAAACTGCCAAAATGATGAATAAGAAACCAACAAGGCAAGGAAATATGTAACTTGTTAGTAGTTACTGTAGAGACGAAAAAATAACACTCTGAACTGTACTTATAAATTCAAGTTTAAGCACTAAGTCAGGGATTATCCTGTAACCCTGATCACTAAATGGAATTCCTGAAGTGAGACACAGTACCTGTTATTCTCCAGATCCTGAAACAGTCATTAATCCACTTGCCAGAAACAGTTAATATATTACTTGAATTATAAAATTTAATTAAAAGTAAGAGACCCAGCAACAAAGAAGTTTGTGGTTCAAATCATTTGAAACTACCTACCAGGTAACTTTTCCAAGTGTTAAGGCAGGCCAAGACTATTTCCACACAACCCAATTATTTTTTACTCCAGGGAGTTCCAAGTATTTCTTACAAATATCTGTAGAATTTTTTATATAAACATCCAGATTTCCCACATTCCAGTTCCCAGAAACTAGATTCCATTCAAGTATTTATTAAGATGTGTGGGTAAATGACTTGGGGAAAGGAGGACATCACATTGAAATATTTTCATGTATCTGAAGAGATGCTGTGTTGCGTGCATGTGTGTGTATGTGTGTGATGGTGACAATGGAGGAGGAATACTTGCTGTAAAAATTCTGAAAATTACAGGAGAGCATTTTAAGAATATATGTTAAACCTGAGACCCATACATATTATCCTTGAGAAATATGTACAGTTTCAAAATAAAGTCCCACTGCTCTATTTTTATGTCAATTTCATGGTGCATCCAGCTTCATTCATTTCATGATAAAAAGCTGGAATAGAAATAAACGGTTTGGGACTTCCCTGGTGGTCCACTGGCTGAGACTCCACATTCCCCAATGCAGGGGGCCCAGCTGGATCCCTGGTCAGGGAACTAGATCCCACATGCTGCAACTGAGAATTTGCATGCTGCAACTAAAGAACACACACGCTGCAATGAAGACCCAGAGCAGCCACATAAAGAAATAAATAAAAATATTTAAAGTAAATAAATGGTCTACTCCTGGATTTTTCATTCTCAACAACAAAGACAAATTCAAAATGACTTAAAAGCCATAACATCAACGTCATTATGCTTTCTCCATTATTAATTACAAGTATATTTTATAACAGAATCATGTGTGACAAGGAAAATGGGCAAATGAAAATAGCAATTCAAAACTACAGAATTACTGAACATCAGGGCTGGAAGCGGCCTTGGGCGCTATAGAAGGGCAATTCCTATTTAAATGGAAACCTGACTGTGGACTCACCAGGAGACACCCCCTATTTGATTCACCTGCGTGTCCTTCTTACAAAGCTCAGCATGTGCCAGGCACTCTAAATACATTTGAAACGAACTACCATGTTTGTTGGATGAAGGAAATCCATTTTAATGTAGTCGTTTATCCTCTTAGAAGGAAAGACTTCTGGCTCTGCTCCTTCTACAAAGAAATGGCTTATTGTTCATTTATATATTAGTAATGAATAAAAGCCTGAACACGAGATCATGCAATGATAGTCCTCTACTAATGGAAAGGGTGTAATTCAAAAGTTTGTATGTAAGTAGCTTCACGAGCTCAGAGGGCATTTTCCCATAGAAACAAGTGGTGCATAATGGCTCGTGTCTCTGGCCAGCCCACAAAAACTTCCTTAAGTATATAGTTCCAACAGACTGACCACTGTGCAAAAAAACGTGCTATGGGAAAGTGTCCAGCACCCCTCTGTGGGAACCATCCTGCCACTGCCCGGAAGGCAGGCTCCTTCAAGATGAGAGATGCGGGGGGACTTCCCCAGCGGTTCTGTGGTTAAGACTCTGCCTTCCAATGCAAGGGGCATGGGTTCGATCCCTGGTTGGGGAACTAAGGCCCCACATGACATGGGTGTGGTCCAAAAGAAAAAAAGAAAAGATCAGCAATCTGGGGATGAGCAAGAACTCAGAGCAGGGCAAAGCTGTCAGGAATGACAGAGAGAAATGATGGTTTACTCTCCCCCCGCCACCCCAAACTCGCCTTCTGTCCTTCACTCAGCTTCTAAGCATGCATATCTGGAGCATCTTCTGTAGGTCTGGCACTGTGAGAGCCCTGGGTGACATAGCAGAGACCGAAATCCACAGGTTTTTATCCTTCCAGAGCTTATAGTCTCATAGGGAAGACAGACACTGAAGGATCAGAAAGGCGAATGGGGCAAGGCTGAGTGGGGAGCAGGGAGAGGTCTGGAGCAGAGACAGCCGAAAAGGAAGAGTATTTAGGAACATGAGTATCATTTCCTCTTTGAGCTTCCATCTGCACTCATTTCCTCACTGGGGTGGAGGAGATGAGGGACGGGAACGAACAACTGCAAAGATGATGCAGCGGCGTCGCTCCTGGTTGACAAGGTTCCGCTGAGCTAGGTTCTCAGCTTTTCCAAGGAAGCTGTGAGCTGCCTAAAGGCCTGAAGCAGCTTTTTGTCCTGATGAAATCAGCCACAGTTTCTGTTGCTTACAACTGAAGATCCTGTCTGATATACCAAGTCACGTGACATTTTATTACTTTGGGTCAAAGGCCACTGTAAGATTTACAGAGCAAACAAATACAGTGAGATCCTACCAGTAAGTCAGACAACCAGAGTGAGAGGCCGAACAAGATGTTACTGAGCATTCCCGAAGTCATTTCTTACAAGGAACGACAGGATGATTGCATCAGCATGCTGTTTTAATAGTAGTACCTAAAATATGGTGGGTTTTTTTTTTCCTTTTTCCAATCAGGCTGAGAGATACAGAACACTGGCCATCTCCTAAAAAGCATTTAGTTCCACTCTCACATGCTTAAGGTATCCTATGGCTCAGGAATCCCAGTTGCTTCCTCCAAAGACCTGAATTTTTATTTCCCTGCTTGATTATTCCAAAGAAACTATGATACCATTAAGCTAGCTCAGGCGGTAGCATCACCTGTATTAGACTGATAGAAAAATTTTAAGAACACACATCCTTGGAGAAAAGGCCAGGTAGGAAATGAAAAGTGTAATTTTTGAAACTAGAAAAATGTACTCATATCTTTAATTAGAATTGATATGTCCCCTACAATAATCTAACTTCATTCACCTTGGATAATGCATTTATTAATAATTTACCTTAGTCACTATAAACTATATAGAAATTCATATTTTCATTTTGGCTTATTATCAACAACTTTGACCACCGCTTCTTTAAAAAAAAAAAAAAAAAGTTGGCCTAGCTGTGAGGCGTGTGGGATCTTAGCTTCCCAACTAGGGATCAAACCCATGCCCCTTGTATTGGGAGCCCGGAGTCTTAATGACTGGACTGCAAGGGAAGTCCTTTACCACTGCACTTTGAAAAAAAAAATTTTTTTCCCCAATAAGACTCACGTGATTTCATGAGTAGCAATCACATGAAAAACAAAACTTTGGCATATGAAAAAATTCTAACAGTAAGCAGTAGGATTCTGAGAAAAAAAGCAATGCACAAGAAAACTTTTTTTAGTATGATGGCAAGAGTTTGGGAAAAAGGAACTTACAGGAAAAAGTTCGTGTTGCCGGTTATTCACTCACTTTTTTTTTTTGCTATTTTTGCAATGTCCAAGAAAAATTTATTTCCTAAACTTAATTTTATTTTCTATTTTGTTCTCCAAAGGTCTCACAATCTTCTGATTATAAACTCCAGTAGTCAACCACTATAAAGATGATAATTCCATGGATGTAGGTTTCAATTCAAAAAATAAAAAGGACAGAATAATGTATTTTTGATCTCAAACAATAAAAGCAAATTTAAAACACCAAAAATGATGTTAAAAAAAAATCAGAATTGGAAGAATGTGGACTGTTTGGTAATTTTCCTGCCTCTGAATACTGACTTTTTAAAAAATGTATGTGATATATATGACATTATTTTCCTCTCAGTATTTCAGAGAAGGACAGAGTGGTGAATCTAGTTATACAAAGAAAGCTTCTGTCTATAAGCCAGGATTCATATGAAGTTAGATCATTTGCACAAGGCCATATAGTTTTACGCTACACTCATAAAAGAACCATTTCCTCTTCTACTCTTTAAAATCATTATTAACCAGAGATACTGAAAAATCAAGCATGCTGCAACCCGCCTGACCTTCAGAAATAAGAACCTCTTTTTAGGATATTTCAAACTAAGAGTGACTCATGGCGGGTAAGCGGGTTGCTGTTAAACTGAGATCTTGAGTTAGCGTTCCCTGGCCTTTTTGCTCAGAGAGAAGTGCCTAAATGGGCACAGGGAGAGGCTGTAACAGGGCAGGTGGAGGTCATCACCATCACTTTAGACTGACAAACTCTCTCGGCTCTGGGGACCCCTGCAAACCTCAGAAAGGCCCTGAATGGAAGGGAGAGGCATTCAAGGAAGACTTGGGGATTCCGCCTTCCAGGTGGTGTGTGTGTGTGAGTCGCGTGCAACTCTTTGCGGCCCCCTTGGACTGTAGCCCTCTGGGCTCCTCTGCCCATGGAATTTTCCAGGCAAGTATACTGGAGTGGGGTGCCATTGCCCAGGCCAGGGGATCTTCCTGACCAAGGGATGGAACTAGCATCTCTTGAGTATGAAAAGGACACACTTAAAGTGGAAGGGGACATGCAGCTATACAGAGGGTTCAGAGAACTCACACAAGAGACCATGCACATCTGCCAGAAAGTTCAACAGACAAGGTCAGAGGATGCAGTAAGCCTATAATCAGGGCTGACCCTGCCAGGTGCAGGCACCTAAAATGCTCAGCACAAAGCACGTGGACACGTTCTCTCGCTGTGCACTGAACTAGGAAGGGGACAAGACTCAGTCATCTAGTGGCTTCCTCTTTCATTGTTTTCATACTGGGCACAGATGGATGAAAACGGTCCCACTGGTATGGTGTGTCCGTTTCTGCTCGTGTACACAGCTCATTAACGGACATAGTTAACACCTGCTTTCCGGATCTGACGTTTCTTGTATGGGACAAGACATGCTGGTTGTCATCTGCATTGAAGAGTGGTCCTCTGGCCAGGCATTGCTATAGTTTCACGTGGATTTCCTGTTCCCAATGGAAAACAGAAATGTACCCACCCCCAGCCCCAGGAGGCAGAACCCGGGCCACCTGACAGCTGGGCCCCTCTGCTACATCCCTCCTTGACTACTGGTTAACTTTTAATCCATTTAAAATGTTATCCCACGTTTACTTAGCCCGGCAGTTTATAGCAAACCCACCAAACAGGACAAGCCAGTCTGGATTATATAACAGGTAAATAAGCCAGGGCACTAAGGAGGGAGCTTACAGCAGGATGAGCTGCAGTGATGGTTAAACTGGTTCAACCTCATGACACCTGAAGACAGCCTTTCCACTCACTGCTCCCTCCTAGAACTTTACGTCTAGAATAAGGAGAAGACAAAAACCAACCCCCAAGAGTTTATCATACGTATCCCCACAAATACTGGCTAACAAGTCACTAAAGGGCTTTCCTGGTGGTTCAGTGGTAAAAAATCTGCCTGCTAATGCAGAAGACCAGGGTTTGATCCCTGGGTTGGGAAGATCCCCTGGAGAAGGAAATGACAACCCACTCCTGTATTCTTGCCTGGAGAATCCTATGGATAGAGGAACCTCGTGGGCTCCATCTGTCCATGGATTACAAAGAGTCGGACAAGACTTAGCAACTAAACAAGTCACTACAATCAATTAAAAGGGACACTAAAGTAATATTTAGATTTCATTTAGTTTTTTTTTAAGCTGGTAAACCTACCAAATAACTCATATTTGGCTGAGCGCCAAAGAATTGATGCTTTTGAACTGTGGTGTTGGAGAAGACTCTGGAGAGTCCCTTGGACTGCAAGGAGATCCAACCAGTCCATCCTAAAGGAGATCAGTCCTGGGATTTCTTTGGAAGGAATGATGCTAAAGCTGAAACTCCAGTACTTTAGCCACCTCATGAGAAGAGTTGACTCATTGGACAAGACTCTGATGCTGGGAGGGATTGAGGGCAGGAGGAGAAGGGGACGACAGAGGATGAGATGGCTGGATGGCACCACTGACTCGAGGGACGTGAGTCTGAGTGAACTCCGGGAGTTGGTGATGGACAGGGAGGTCTGGCGTGCTGTGATTCATGGGGGACAGGGAGGTCTGGCGTGCTGTGATTCATGGGGTCGCAAAGAGTCGGACACAACTGAGCAACTGAACTGAACTGAACAATATTAATACATTCTAAAGAGATCATCAGTACCTAGTAGCTTTTCCCCACACACATATTATCAATTTAAATATGGGCCAAGTGCCAGAACTCAAGTTTTACCAATGTGTTCTATGACTTAAATAAACTGTTCTATAATTTCAGACATGTACCTCTTTAAAAAACATCTTATATATCTACCATCCTCAGAGATGTTGAAGATATACTAAATGGTGAAACTGGTAATATTGCATATTTTATTAATTCTATAATACGAGAAACTGACACAATAGAGAAGCCTCAAGAATATTTAACATTTTATAATAAGAAAAACACTGAACTAACAGTTATTCATTTTAACCCTACCTTGCTTCATAAATTGCATGATTACAATCATCTATAAATTTTTTTCTTTTTAACAGGCTATTAGGAATCAACTGGAAAAAAAAAAAAGCTATGAAGACTCAAAGTTGGGAATTCCTTGGCAGTCCAGTGATTAGGACTCCATGCTCTCACTGCCAAGAGCTGGGGTTAAGATTCTGCATGCCAAGCGGCATGGCCAAAAAAATATTATATTAGAAAAAAAGAATCAAAGTTTTATCTGTATAATTAGTTACGAGTAGCAGCAGCAGCAGATGGTGATTGTGTAAATATAAAAATCATATACAACACTGAAAAACTACATAGAAATTAGTGAAGTTCAACAAAAGGTGACTGAAATTTAATAACTGTGGTCTACCCACTCCAGTATTCTTGCCTGGAGAATCCCAGGGATGGGGGAGCCCAGTGGGCTGCCGTCTGTGGGGTCGCACAGAGTCGGACACGACTGAAGCGACTCAGCAGCAGCAGCAGCAGACATTTAAAAGCATATATATTTATACACATACATGATTGGCATACAACATGTAAATATATAGGTTCATTATAATATCTGTAAAACATTTAGGGTTCAGTTTAATGTACCAGAGTTCTTTTTTAGGTTTGCATTTTTTAATTTTTTTTTAATAGCTATGATCAAATTTGTTCTTTCCTGGTTTTGTTACTCCATATTTGTGATTTTAAAATATCAGTCCAGACTTCCCTGGTGGTCTAGTAGCTAAGACTCTGAGCTCCGAATGCAGGGGGCCTGAGTTTGGTCCCTGGTCAGGAAACTAGATCCCATATGGCGCAAATAAAAGTTCACATGCCATGACCAAGACCCACTGCCGCCGAATAAATAAATATTTTTTAAAAATCAGTCTTAAGGACTACCTTTGAAGAGATTAAACACACACACACATACACACAAAGCTCCAATCAGAAGGAAAAAAAAAAAAACCTTTTCTGACAAGCCTATTAAATGTACATTTAACATGGTATTGCAAAACCTGTCACAGGAGGAGTGAGCCCTGGTGTCATTAAGCTGTATCTTTCCATTCCTGAGAGCACAGCGGAGGCAGGGTAGCAAACTGGCCTGAACTATGGAAATGACCACCCTGTGGCAAGTGCCCACAGCTTCAGCTGATTGCGAATTTAAACGCCACCTTTCTTTGTCATGCCTACCCACCTTTCAATGCAATACGGGGGGCAAAAATCAAAGTAAATGGTCTTTGAAAAAGCTGCCTAGTGATTTTGATACTCCCCTGAGGATACTCCTGAGCATCAGCATGTGAGTGAGCAATGGTTCCTCAGTCATGTCTGCCTCTCTGTGACCCCTGTGGATTGTAGCCAGCCCGGCTCTCTGTGCATGGAATTTCTAGGTGAAAATACTGGAGCAGGGAGCCATCCCCTTCTCCAGGGGATCTTCCTGACCCAGGGATGGAACCCGGGTCTCCTGCATTGTAGGCAGATTCTTTACCATCTGAGCCACCAGGGAAATCTTGGTGGGAGCCCAATATACTGCTCCCCTAAATAAGAACTAGAGAACGGAGCACTACCTCACCTCACCCTGAAACGTACTACATCCAAATACCTGAGAAGCCTTGGTTTCAACTGACTGCTCCCCTGACTAGTTTTAGAGCCCACAGTTGTGGTTGCAGCCAGACAGGTATCAATGCAAAGCCAAGCGTGATACAGGCCCCCAAAAGAGAACCTTGTAAATAAAGACTGCTTCTCTGCTCCACAGAGCTGAGCCAAGCTGCCATCTTTATGATCTGGGCATCTGGAGTTGACTCCACAGACGCCCTAGTCTATCCTGTCTATCCTGTTCCCATCATTTGTGTCCACATGATAAGTCTGCAGAGGAGTGGCCCCAGCGAGGCTTACGCAAAGAGCTTCGGGACTAATTCTGCAGAAACAAAACCCAGGCAGAGCAGGAACTCAAACTCACCCTGGAGAGATTACTAAAAGCTATTTGTCAGACAAGTCCTAAGGTACTATTCCAAACAAAAATGCAAAAAGGTGGTGGAAAGAGAAATTTTTGCAGAATTTGAAGGGGAGGAAAAAAGAGTTATTTTGTTCAGAGGGTAAGGGAAGTATCCTAAACGGCATCTTCTAAACTGCTTCCCCTCCAAAAAGAAAAACATTTTACAGGCTCCAATCTCCACACTCCTCCCAGAAATTCCCATGGCTCACTTGGCAGGCCTCCAGGTTGCCTAGCTCAGCTGGCAAATATTCAAATAGTTATTCCAAATATGTTAATGAGGCTACCAGGGTGCTCCCATCACGTCACCCCACCCTCCCTTTCTTTGTATGAACTGAACCTGTGCAGGTTAAAACAGGCGTGCCAAACACTTGCTAAGTGAGATTACTGACTGTTGGCTAAGTGACTGCCAATTTAAAATAAGCACTTAGAGAGAATGGCTTTGCTCAAATGTATGTTGTCTTTCAAAAGGAATATTTTGAACGTTCACCTCACTCCCACTCCCATATTCTTGAGTATAAAAATATAAGCATTAATGATTTACATTCTTTCAGTACCATATTCAAAGTACCTTAAAGATTCCAAGGTGCCTTAAAGATTCCAAGGTGTTTTACGAGTATTCTTTTAAAAGCAACTCTCCGAAATCCAAAACCAAGAGAGGATATATGTATACATAGCTGATTCACTTTGGTGTACCATAGAAACTAACACAATATTGTAAACCAACTATACTCCAATAAAAATTCATTAAAAAAAAAAAAAAGGAAATGAAAAAATACTTTCCAGTGACATATGTTTGATTCCACAAATGAAGATACAGAATTAGTGATTACACATTGGGAAAGATAATAACTGGAAATCACAGACAGGTTTACTAATTTGTTAATTTATCACGTAATAAACTTAATCAACACTAGCTCTTTAGACCAACATCAAGTATTTCCTTTGTATACTCAAAGAAATCACAAAGCCAAACAACTACTTATTTTTGGTTAGCCTGTATTCTAAAAATCTCAAAATTTTCCCCACAAAATCAGACTACCTAAAAAGTTTCATTCCCCTTTCTTCCTGCCTCCAACTTGTTTCTTCATCCACACAGACATTCCACACATAGTCTGAATATTAAAACAGGCCAGGCAGCTTCACTGTCAGCAGAATGGAAAGTGCCAGTTCCAAAAAAATCTCAACATCGCCTGGTCCCTAAATTAGTCCCCAAATCACCAGGCCTTATGCAGGAAATCAGGATCCAGTATCTTAAGTTAAAAATTAAAGGGAGGTTGGAAGAAAGGTATAAATGGGATTACATACTTACCCAGGGTGACTCACGCTCATATGCTCAAGATTAAACTAAGCACAGACTCTACAATCAGGAAGGAATTTTTCCTCTGGGGCAGAAAGGGGCGTGGGATTTCCAATGGGCAACGAAGTAGGATCATCTGTGGGGATCAGGTGAGCAAATTCCACACAATTAACTTCCTACTACCAGGAAGGAGGGCTTCCCAAGTGGCTCAGTGGTAAAAGAATCCACCTGTCAATGCAGGAGCCGCAGGAGACGTGTGTTAAATCCCTGAGTCGGGAAGATCCCTTGGAGGAGGAAATCGCAACCCACTACAGTATCCTGGCCTGGAGAATTCCCTGGACAGAGGAGCCTGATGGGCTACAGTCCACAGGATTGAAGAGAGTTGGACATGACTGAAGTGACTTAGCACGCAGACATGCCAGTATTCTTGCCTGAAAAATTCCATGGACAGAGGAGCCTGGTAGACTACAGTCCATGGGGTCACAAGGAGTCGAACACGACTGGGCACACACGCAGTGCAAGGAAGAAGCAAACGCAGGTGAGGTGCAGGCCTTCCCAAACGGTGCCGGTCTAAAGGCCCTTCAGATGCTTTCAAGGCTCCAGAGACAAGACGGAGAAACAAAGAGAGACTGGGGTGGCATGACCATGTCAATACACTTACCATTACTGCACAGTGCACTTAAAACTTAGTAAGAGGGTAAATGTTATGTCATGCGGGGATTTTTTTACAATTAAAAATAATTTTTTAAAAAAGGTAAGAAACTGGGCTGAACCTATCATAGTCACAGCTCTCCAGGGCAGCTAAAATGCTGGAATTTTGGAAAGTACAATAGCGGGCTGAAGATGCAGATGTGGCTGCCTGGGGTTGGCCCCGGGCTGGCTGTCAGGAAGTCTGTGTCCATGATTTCCTCTGCCTGCTGAAACCAACTGGCCTTCAACCTGGCCTCTTTCCTTGGCCTCAATTCCCTAGGTCCTCATTTTTCTCACTGAGAATGGGATCAGTAGTTAGGTTTTTCTCCTTTCACTACTTTTCTTAAAGTTACCATCCGTGAGTCATTTTCTTCTCCGTAAGTATTTCAATAAAGATCTCAAAGTTATGAAAGTTTGTTCTGCTTTGGAAAATCATGGTTTAGAAACGCAACAGACTCTCTACAAACAAGAATGTTTGCAAGTCTAGAGCTTTATCTGAAACATTAAAAATACTTCCATATCCATGTTCCAACATACCTTAGTTAATAAGAACATGGGTTTCTCAACATACAACCATTTCTCTAGCTTAGGAATAAAAGTCACACTTGCTAAAATATTTAGTGTACATAAAACCTATCATAAAAGATTTATCTTTTAGTTGTTCAAGAATCACTAAAATCAGTAAGGAGACACTAAAACCTATCATAAAAGATTTATCTTTTAGTTGTTTAAGAATCACTAAAATCAGTAAGGAGACACTAAACTTTTAAATATACCTGAGCGACTGAACTGAACTGAGCACTAAATAAAAATCATATCTTAAAACACAGAGACAAAGTACCAACATCCTATGAATTTTAAGTTAATCTAAGCATTTTCTATTCAAATATAAAATCATTAGAAGTTAAATATGTATATTCAGTTTAATAACTGTCTCTTATACACATCTCAAAAGAGAACCTTGTAAATAAAGACTGCTTCTCTGCTCCACAGAGCTGAGCCAAGCTGCCATCTTTATGATCTGGGCATCTGGAGTTGACTCCACAGACGCCCTAGTCTATCCTGTCTATCCTGTTCCCATCATTTGTGTCCACATGATAAGTCTGCAGAGGAGTGGCCCCAGCGAGGCTTACGCAAAGAGCTTCGGGACTAATTCTGCAGAAACAAAACCCAGGCAGAGCAGGAACTCAAACTCACCCTGGAGAGATTACTAAAAGCTATTTGTCAGACAAGTCCTAAGGTACTATTCCAAACAAAAATGCAAAAAGGTGGTGGAAAGAGAAATTTTTGCAGAATTTGAAGGGGAGGAAAAAAGAGTTATTTTGTTCAGAGGGTAAGGGAAGTATCCTAAACGGCATCTTCTAAACTGCTTCCCCTCCAAAAAGAAAAACATTTTACAGGCTCCAATCTCCACACTCCTCCCAGAAATTCCCATGGCTCACTTGGCAGGCCTCCAGGTTGCCTAGCTCAGCTGGCAAATATTCAAATAGTTATTCCAAATATGTTAATGAGGCTACCAGGGTGCTCCCATCACGTCACCCCACCCTCCCTTTCTTTGTATGAACTGAACCTGTGCAGGTTAAAACAGGCGTGCCAAACACTTGCTAAGTGAGATTACTGACTGTTGGCTAAGTGACTGCCAATTTAAAATAAGCACTTAGAGAGAATGGCTTTGCTCAAATGTATGTTGTCTTTCAAAAGGAATATTTTGAACGTTCACCTCACTCCCACTCCCATATTCTTGAGTATAAAAATATAAGCATTAATGATTTACATTCTTTCAGTACCATATTCAAAGTACCTTAAAGATTCCAAGGTGCCTTAAAGATTCCAAGGTGTTTTACGAGTATTCTTTTAAAAGCAACTCTCCGAAATCCAAAACCAAGAGAGGATATATGTATACATAGCTGATTCACTTTGGTGTACCATAGAAACTAACACAATATTGTAAACCAACTATACTCCAATAAAAATTCATTAAAAAAAAAAAAAAGGAAATGAAAAAATACTTTCCAGTGACATATGTTTGATTCCACAAATGAAGATACAGAATTAGTGATTACACATTGGGAAAGATAATAACTGGAAATCACAGACAGGTTTACTAATTTGTTAATTTATCACGTAATAAACTTAATCAACACTAGCTCTTTAGACCAACATCAAGTATTTCCTTTGTATACTCAAAGAAATCATTTTTTCCTATATGCTGAACCAAAACCAGAAATTTTTAAGTTAAAAGACTCCCACTGAAAATTTATAAGCTATGTATATTTTTTACACTGCACTTGGATGACTACTTAATGTTGTAGTTCTAAGAGCATTTATACTTGTTTTCAGCAAATTTAAATATTCATTGGAAACATCTACCACTATGTTAAACAACATATGGGTTAGAATAAATTCTAGAAAAAATAACTAGAAATATCAAGAGACTCCTAAGAAAAGAGGTTTTCCAAGTATATGGATTTAAAACTCAGAAAAACAAGACAGTAAGGTCACCTGGAATAAAAAGAACAAGTTGGGAGCCCAGCCTTCAATTCTTCATGCAGGGCAGACGTCACAGCAGTCTAGCTTTTCTTGGTAGAAGCTGGTTCCAGGACCCCACCACCAGCCAGCCACAGTCCTTCTATTCACTTCAGGAACAAAGTGATCTACTAACTCAACGTACTTGAACTTGAACTCCCAGTGCAATGAAAGGGTGTGGTAGACACTTCATTTAATAACAATAATGATACTAAACACTTAACAAAGCAGATGGGAAGATTCTCTAAGATCTTGTGGGCAGATGGGCAGAGTATCTAAGAGGCTAAAGGGTTCCTGAGTAAGGAAAGGAAGGGAAGGAAGAGAGTGAGGAGGCTGGGGGGAAAGAAAGGAAGGAGGAAAGGTCAGCCAGCTCAGGGTGGTGAAAAGACTGCAGTACACTCTGGGTTCCCACAGTGGAAACATGAGCACTTTGACATAGAACTGGTTAGGGTAAAGTAAACTCAAAGAAGAACACCTTGATGAAGAGATAGTTAGAGCAGAGGCAGGAAGGATTTAACAAAAGCTGATGATGGTCAAGTTTAGGCTCAAAGAAAGAGAATATATACATTACACACAGGGAGAAAAAGAGACAGACAGAAATTTGAAAACAAAACTGTAGTCAAGCAGAACTATTTTAATGCCCTTTTACAAACCAACCACGTCTCAACTAATGAAAAATTAGGGCAAACCAGACATGTACTATAATGACAATGGGAAAAAATATCCGAAATCAGAACTATCGCAGAAAATCTGGGCTGTATATTAATAATATGCTTTCAGATCCAATAACCAGAAAAACCAGAACTTCCAGCAAGGAGTTAATCCTCTGTCACCTCTCCTCTTAGTCTCTAAGCCATTCAGAAAACTCAATTCAGGAATGTACATTCTTTTTCAAATCGATACCTACACAATAGCTTCCTTGATTTCGTAATATCTTTGAGTTTCTTGGCGATGGTTAGGTACCTTCTCATATTCTAACCTTTCCAAAAATTCCCTTTCACTTTTGTCATTGAGAAGAGTTTGATCAAAATCACGACAGGAAAACACTAAGCACATATTTTTTTTATTTACTTGTTTAAACACATTTTTAAAAAGCATCAAGCACAAGGCCCTCATCCCAGAGAAAACAGGCAGAAGTTCCTTTCTGAGTTTTGATTCTTGCCTGTCTATCCCACTCTCTATTCACATATACTTCCATGGGATTTTCTTTCTTCTCACATTTTTTCTCCACACTAACTCAGCATTTCTGAGTGTAAGTTAAAAGACCACCTACATCAGAATCAGCAGGGATTTGAATCAGAAAATGCAGTTTTCTGGGCCTCTACCAAGATTTACCAAAAGTTTCAAAAGAAGGGTAGAGCTGCAGAATTTTTATTTCAGAAGTCACCCAGGTGATTGGTCTGCACACAAAAGCTTGAGGACCACTGCCCCCAAACCCTTGATTCTTCCTGCACCAAAGGACACAGGGACCCTACGGGACTATATAGACAAGTGCCATCAGAGCAGCCAGCCGAGAAGACAGAGCAGTGTGGCAGTTCTGATCACCTTCCTTTTGAAATACAGATGGAAGCAGCAAGGAAGTGTGGAGACTGAACTAACTGAGACATCAGCACAAATGCAGGCTCGTCAGCCCTGCTCCGTGGCTGCTGCCAATTATAGTAGCCAGACCTGCAAGGGGACTGATTACATGTAATTTATAAAAAGTAAACAAGCTGAGCGGCTTGTGAACAATGAAGGGTGATATTCAAGCCAAGAGGTAATAAAAAGCATGAATAAATGACTCAGCATCCCCCTCCCCATCCAGACAACAATTGGTTATATTCCAGCTAAAAAAAACAAAAAAACCTATATTGGGGAATGACATAAATGATAACAGACCATGTATCATGGGAGAAAGATTTATGTCTTTCACTGGAACCCTTGTAACAGGGAGGCACAGACCCAAACTCTGGGGGTTCTACAGCTCAGCCGTCTAAATGGCTTTTTCTCAATCTTATTAAAGCCAGAAAAGGAAGTGCCTGTGTCCAGGGCTGCAACACAGTCCTCCATCTGAATTGTGGCTTTTAAAGGAAACATGGGGAAATAAAGCAAATGAATTATTCAGTTGTCGGAACCAGGTTTTATGAAGGATTCTTCTACGTGAGTGTCTCCCAGCTTCAGCCCTGTTGATATCTGGGGCTGGGGCATTCTTGGTTGCAATGGCTGTCCCATGTACTGCTGGATGTTTAGCAGCATCTCGCCCTCAACCAGGGCTTCCCAGGTGGCTCAGAGGTAAAGAATCCACCTGCCAATGCAGGAGACACTGGAGGTTTGGGTTCAGTCCCTGGGTTGGGAAGATCCCCTGGAGGAGGAAATGGCAACCCATGTGAGTATTCTTGCCTGGAAATCCCACGGACAGAGGAGCCTGGTGGGCTACAGTCCACGGGGTCGCAAAGAGTCGAACATGACTGGGCACACATACCATACCCTACAGCCTCAACCTATCAGCCACCAGTAGCACCCCCAGTGGTGACAACCAAAAAACATCTCCTCCAGAAATTGCCAGATGTTCCCAGTGGGGCAAAATCACCATCCCACTGGCACTAAAAGTCACTGCTGTGCACAGACATATCACGGGGAACTGCATATTAGTGAAGTAGCTTGAGGATGGGATTTTTGACATAATAAATATCTCATGATTTTTGCTTTTATATATATGATCTTCCCTGGTGGCTCAGACGGTAAAGAATCCATCTACAACACAGGAGACCCAGGTTCGATCCCTGGGTCAGGAAGATTCCCTGGAAAGGACATGGCAACCCACTCCAGTATTCTTGCTTAGAAAATTCCATGGACAGAGCACCGTGGAGGGCTACAGTCAACGTGGTCACAAAGAGTTGGACACAACTGAGCAACTAACACTAACACACAAACACACAATCAGTTCAGTCACGTCCGACTCTTTGCGACCCCACGGACTGCAGCTCGCCAGGCTTCCCTGTTCATCACCAACTCCCGCAGCTTGTTCAAACTCATCTCCATCGAGTCGGTGATGCCATCCAACCATCTCATCCTCTGTCGGCCCTTCTCCTCCTGCCTTCAATCTTCCCCAGCATCAGGGTCTTTTCCAATTAGTCCATTCTTCACATCAGGTGGCCAAAGATTGGAGTTTCAGCTTCAGCATCAGTCCCTCCAATGAATATTCGGATTGATTTCCTTTAGGATTGACTGGTTTGATCTCCTTGCAGTCCAAGGGACTCTCAAGAGTCTTCTCCAACACCATAGTTCAAAAGTATCAATTCTTTGGCGCTCAGCCTCCTTGACAGTCCAACTCTCACATCCATACATGACCACTGGAAAAACCATAGGTTTGACTAGATGGACTTTGCTGGCAAAGTACTGTCTCTGCTTTTTAATACAGTGTCTAGCTTTTTTTTTCCTCAAAAGCTATGACCAACCTAGACTCTACATATAAGTTAAATAACACACACACACATACATACATATATGCCTCTTAAGTTCAAAAATCTAGTTTTTAAAATATATTTTTCCATTACCAGGGACTATAATACACAATCATAATACATTAGGGAGCTATTCAAACCACCACAAACACGCCACATAAGAAAATAACTGAGGGGGCTTCTCGCCTGTCCTAGTCACAATCAATCAGCTGTCTGCTTTATCACCAGAGGACTTCTGTTTGCTTAACAAAGCCAAGGTATCCATCAGCCATAGGTCACCAAGTGTTAGAGCCTATAAGACTTTAAGGAGCCCATGAAAAGTATCTTAATAGGATTTTTTTTTTAAGCAGAATAAAAAAATGAACATCATAAGAATAACGGCTCAGTTCAGTTCAGTCACTCAGTCGTGTCCAACTCTTTGAGACCCCATAAATTGCAGCACGCCAGGCCTCCCTGTCCATCACCGACTCCCGGAGTTCACCCAAACTCACGTCCATCAAGTTGGTGATGCCATCCAGCCATCTCATCCTCTGCCGTCCCCTTCTCCTCCTGCCCCCAATCCCTCCCATGATCAAAGTCTTTCCCAATGAGTCAACTCTTCGCGTGAGGTGGCCAAAATACTGGAGTTTTAGTTTTAGCATCAGTCCTTCCAAAGAACACCCAGGGCTGATCTCCTTTAGAATGGACTGGTTGGATCTCCTTGCAGTCCAAGGGACTCTCAAGAGTCTTCTCCAAAACCACAGTTCAAAAGCCTCAATTCTTCTGCACTCAGCTTTCTTCACAGTCCAACTCTCACATCCATACATGACCACAGGAAAAACCATAGCCTTGACTAGGTGGACCTTTGTTGGCAAAGTAATGTCTCTGCTTTTCAATATGCTATCTAGGTTGGTCATAACTTTCCTTCCAAAGAGTAAGCACCTTTTAATTTCATGGCCGCAGTCACCATCTGCAGTGATTTTGGAGCCCCCCAAAATAAAGTCTGACACTTTCCACTGTTTCCCCATCTATTTCCCATGAAGTGATGGGACCAGATGCCATGATCTTCGTTTTCTGAACGTTGAGCTTTAAGCCAACTTTTTCACTCTCCTCTTTCACTTTCATCAAGAGGCTTTTGAGTTCCTCTTCACTTTCTGCCATAAGGGTGGTGTCATCTGCATATCTGAGGTTATTGATATTTCTCCCAGCAATCTTGATTCCAGCTTGTGCTTCATCCAGCCCAGCGTTTCTCATGATGTACTCTGCATAGAAGTTAAATAAGCAGGGTGACAATATGCAACCTTGACGTACTCCAGCAGTGATTTTGGAGCCTAAAAAAATAAAGTCTGGCACTGTTTCCACTGTTTCCCCATCTATTTCCCATGAAGTGATGGGACCAGATGCCATGATCTTCGTTTTCTGAATGTTGAGCTTTAAGCCAACTTTTTCGCTCTCCTCTTTCACTTTCATCAAGAGGCTTTTTAGCTCCTCTTCACTTTCTGCCATAAGGGTGGTGTCATCTCCATATCTGAGGTTATTGATATTTCTCCCAGCAATCTTAATTTCAGCTTGTGTTTCTTCCAGTCCAGCGTTTCTCATGATGTACTCTGCATAGAAGTTAAAGAAGCAAGGTGACAATATACAGCCTTGACGTACTCCTTTTCCTATTTGGAACCAATCTGTTGTTCCATGTGCAGTTCTAACTGTTGCTTCCTGACCTGCATACAGATTTCTCAAGAGGCAAGTTAGATGGTCTGGTATTCCTGTCTCTTTCAGAATTTTCCACAGTTTATTGTGATCCACACAGTCAAAGGCTTTGGCATAGTCAATAAAGCAGAAGTAGATGTTTTTCTGGAACTCTCTTGCTTTTTCCATGATCCAGCAGATGTTGGCAATTTGATCTCTGGTTCCTCTGCCTTTTCTAAAACCAGCTTGAACATCAGGGAGTTCATGGTTCATGTATTGCTGAAGTCTGGCTTGGAGAATTTTGAGCATTACTTTACTAGCATGTGAGATGAGTGCAATTGTGTGGTAGTTGGAGCATTCTTTGGCATTGCCTTTCTTTGGGATTGGAATGAAAACTGACCTTTTCCAGTCCTGTGGCCACTGCTGAGTTTTCCAAATTTGCTGGCATATTGAGTTCAGCACTTTTACAGCAGCATCTTTCAGGATTTGAAATAGAAAGCCTCAGTGGCCACCATGTAAAAGCAAAGGCTCTATGCACTTCAGTTTAGTTCTCCATATAAACCACACTACTACTCCTACTACTACTAAGTCGCTTCAATCATGTCTGACTCTGTGCAGCCCCATAGACGGCAGCCCACCAGGCTCCCCTGTCCCTGGGATTCTCCAGGCAAGAACACTGGAGTGGGTTGCCATTTCCTTCTCCAATATAAACCACAGGGGATTCCTTAAAGGAAAACTGAGTTACACGCCTTGTCCTGTAAGGACCCTGTTCTTACCCACTATTGCACAAGGATAGAGTTTCCCACGGAGAAGGCAATGGCACCCCACTCCAGTACTCTTGCCTGGCAAATCCCATGGATGGAGGAGCCTGGTAGGCTGCTGTCTATTTGGTCGCACAGAGTAGGACACGACTGAAGCGAGTTAGCCGCAGAGTTTGCCAGCCCTCAGATTTCCTGCTGAAAGTGCTTCTGATGCACTCCCTACTTCTATGATGCAAAATTAGTGTGATTTCTTAAAAAGGGACAAACAACATACTCAATCTTTATTGATAGAAAAATAGAATAGAGTCTAAATTATGGGATATAAAGCAGATTCAGTCATGTTCAGGGAGTTTTCATGTGTTTTCTTCTTCATTCATTTATGGGAACTGCAGGCTCTTACCAAGATTTTGATTAAAAGAGAGACAGCAATTTTTAGTGGAAGTCATAATTTTTAATTATCGCATCATGGATCTCATCAATAAATACAGTGGATTCATTGACTTTCATTATATCTGTCTCTTCCTCTTAGGGTTGAAAGCTGGCAGTAGAGACTTTGACCTAGCATTCTTGGAATCCCTCCTCACTATTTTTCCAGGTACTCCTTTGCCTCTCTTCAGTGTTGGATTCCATGTTTCCTGTATCCCATGTTTTCCTCCTTCTTGATTTGCTTCCTCAGTTCAGTGGACCACATCTTCCAATGATTTTCTGGCAGGTGGGGGGCAGGTGGGGGAGGTAGGGAATGGGTCATATGTTTGACAATATCTGCATTTTCTCCTCTCATTTGATTGATATTTTGGCTGTGTATTAAATTCTACATAGGAAATAGTACTGTTTGTGAATTTTAAAGAATTTTTTGATTTTTCTAGCTTACAGAGTTAATGTGATTTTTAACACTTTGTGTATGACTTGCTTTTCCATCTGGAAACTTTGAGAATCTACTCTGTGCCCAGTTCTGAAATTTCACATTGATGTACTTTACATAAGCTTATTTTCATTCATTGTTTAAGCCTCCCAAGAACTCTTTTAATCTGAAAATTCATAACTTTTGGTCCTGGGGAAATGTCTTCAATTATTTTCTCAATGATTTCCTACCTTCAATTTCCTCTGTGCCTGCTCTTTTTGAATATCTATTGTTGTGTATTATATTTTGTAGACTGTTTTCTAAATTTCTTATCTCCCCTCACTTTTATATTTTTTTTTTCTACTTTCTGATCTATTTCTCTAGCTGTATTTTCAACTGTTCCATAATTTTTGCCATCATTTTTTTTCAATTTCCAAAGACTTTTCTTGGTTTACTGAATGCTTTTTACCTAACATCTTGTTTTCAATTCACGGATGCACTAACGTCTCTTAATTCCTGGAATATGTAGAATAGACTTTGGAAGATATCTTATTCCTCACTGGTTTCTTTTCCTGCCTTATCATGTTTTCCCTATTTGTTTTAGTTTTTATCTTCCATCTTGCAGGTCTTCTCTAGTTGGAAGCTCTGCATGTGTATGTAAGACTTGTTGACTCTGAACTTCATTATCATGTTATCTGGGTGGACCATTTGTCAAAAAACTATGATGTCAGTGACTTTAGGTCTTTTAGGCTCTTCAGACTTCCCAAAGGAGAACTTCCTGGATCTTATCTGAGTGATGGAAGCCCAGTGGTGCACTTAAGCACTCAGCATTCAATATGTGTCAATTCACCTAAGGTGTTGTTTTCAGGATGAGGACTCATGGTCTAAACTCTGATCACTGCTCCCTCTTTGGCCTCCCCATTTTTGTTGTGGAATTCATTTGAAATTTGCTCTTAAAGTAATAAATATGAGGAGTGTATTTACATCTCATGGACCAGATCTAGTCACTGACTGACTTATTGCTCAGATATGATGGAAGAACAGATAATATGATTTCTGTATACATATGGGAAAACTTTATCTCAGTGATAGCCCAGGGTCTTCTAAGCAGTAATCTCCCCTATTTACCTGGGGGCCCAGTTAATCAACTTATTTCTCAATACATAACCTTTTCCCCCCAATTTCCAATGTTAAAGATAAAGAGCCAGCAAACCTAAATTAAGCCAATGTTTATAAACAGTAAGCTTATAAGGTTTATGGTAAATGTTTACAGGTATCTGCAAGGTAAGCTTTCACTTCATTTTAGTGCTGTTAATCAATAATAGAATTCTTCTTAAAGAAATAGGCTAAGGGAAATGATGAAATGTAAGTTCTAGTGACAGGCATAAGAAATTCTAATATAGTGTTTGCCCTTGAGTCAATTCTGTACTAATTTTTCACACCAAGCAAATACTCACTTTCCTTATGGCTTCCCCTGTTTTCCATATTTTCATTATTTATGACTTTTCTCTTCTAGTTGGCGTTTTCTATTAGAGTTTTAAATTTCCCTTTTTTCTGCTACTTCAACTCTTTTTCAGGGAAACATCTGTTTCTCTTCCCCATTTACAGAGTAATCTCACGATCAGTGTCATCTACTAGCCAAGGGAGCATCAAAATTACCAATAAATCAACCAATAAATGATTTCTGAGTAGATTAAGTGTGTGTGTTGTGTGTGTGATGAAAGAATAGATAAACCCAGGAAATGAAGCATGAGAGGCTTAAGAATAGTTCATGAATATTCTATAACTGTAAGATTTCTCTATGCAAACTAGTTATGGTAAGTGTAGGTAGACTGTAACATAAAATGTGGAAGATATCCATGATTAAATTTCCTCCAGCTGGTGCTTTCTCCAAGTTGACATTGTTAGAAATGATTAGCATTCCACAACATCCAAGCTCACAGCATCAGTGGGTTGTCTGTGAACTAGTCTAGATAAACAGGAAGTCATTCAGATCTGGTTAATATTGTTAACAAGAAATAAGATGCTGGCAAGATTTGGGTTAGCGCTTCTATCCTTTATCTGCCAAATTTCCATTTTAAATGTATTCAGAACAGATATGCTTTTAATATGGACAGCAGCTCCGTAATAGCCAACATTTCTGGTGCATTCACTACAAGCCATGCAGGGTACAGAGAACATGTACTATTACATTTCATTCCTTCAGATCTCTGTGAGATACTTGTGATTACTCTGCATATTTTACAGGTGGAAAAGCTGTGTCTTAGATTAATAACGTGCCAAAGACCATGTAGCTGGAAAGAAGGAGAATCTAGTTTTCTTGGCTCCAGATGGGCCACTGCTATAATGCTTTAATGTCTTTAGGTCTGAATAGAATATACTTTAAATAATTAATCCATTAGAAACTCAGGGTAACAGTTGCTGTATTTCTCCATATTGATTTATTAAGAAAACATGATGGAAGATAAGAAATAGAAAAGTCATCCAATACTGTGAATCCTAAGGCATTTTTAATACCTCAAAACTGAGTTAGAATCACTGCCTGCATTAAGAATGCATTGCTTATTCATTATTGTTGAATAGGAAACACTCTGACCGCAAACATTTGGGTTATCCACATGAAGCAATTCTGACACTACCTGCTTCGGTTAATGCAGTCCCTGTAGGTAGGGCTCAGTCTCACAGGATTACGTCATTCACAGTCACAAGTAGTGGGTATCCCAGGATATTCACAATTCCTGTCTGACTCAGCTACAAATCTAGGTTCCTGTGACCCCATCCTTGGGCTCAATAACTTAACAGAGTGGCTCACAGAACCCAGGAAAATGGCTTATTTAGTATTGCCAGTTTATTACAAAGGACATTTCAAAGTATACAAATGAACAGTCAGATGAAGAGGTACATAGGATAACGTCTGGAAAGGTTGAGCACAGAGGCTCCTATCCTCTGTGGAGTCAAGTGTACCATAATCCTGGTACATGGATGTGATCACCAGCCCGGAAGCTCTCCAAACCCCATATTTTAGGGATTTTTGTGGAGACTTCATCACATAGGCATGATTGATCGGTAACTAAGTTTTTAGCCTCTGTCTCCTCTCTGAAGAATGGGAACTGGGGCTGAAAGTTCTAAGCTTCTAATCGTGGCTTGGCCTTTCTGGTGGCCAGTCCCCACCCAGGAGCCCACCAAGAGTCATCTCATTAGATCAAAAATCTGTCACTTAGGAAATTACAAATATTTTAGGAACTCTGTGTCAGGAACTAGATCAAACAGCAAATATTAGCACGAACTAGGGCTGAGGCCAATATATATTTCTTATTATTTTACAGTCGCAAAAGGCAAATTACAAAACTTAGTCACTTAAAATAGTAATAAACATTTTCTCTGGCAGTTCTGGTGAGTCGAGAATTCAGTGGTAGTTTGGGTGGTGCTGAGTTTGGATCTCTGAGTTTTAGTCAAATGTCAGTCAAGACATTTGTCATCAGTTTCAAGAAAGTTCACTAGCATGATTGGCAGCGTGGATAATGCTGGCGTCGGCAGGACCACAGTTTCTCTCTACACGGGCCATTTCACAGAGCTGCTTGAGTGTCCTGGAAGCATGGCTTCCCCCAGAGTGAATTATCCAGAGACCAAGGTGAAACCTGCAATGACTTTAAGACCTGTCTTCAGATGTCATACACAGTCACTTCTACCAGATTCTCTTGGTCATATGGGCCATGATAATTTAGCCATGACTCATTGTAGGTGGAGATTACATGAGAAGAGTGAATTCCAGGAGGCGAGAATCATTGGGGGCCATCTTGAAGTATACTATCACAAAGGAAAAAACTTGCTTAAAGAATACTTGAAAAGTGACTGGGTATAGGACATGAGATCCCAGGGGTTTTGGGATGATAATGACTGTCAGTAGGAGAGCAGTTTCCAGGATCCTTCTGTCCATAGACAGTGAAAGTCGTTCAGTTGTGTCTATTTGTGACCCCATGGACTATACAGTACATGGAATTCTCCAGGCCAGAATACTGGAGTGGATAGCCTTTCCCTTCTCCAGGGGATCTTCCCAACCCAGGGATCGAACCCACTTCTCCCGCATCGCAGGTGGATTCTTTACCAGCTGAGCCACAAGGGAAGTCCCTTCTGTCCATAGGGCAGCTCTTTGCTGAGTGGGATATACTAGCTGAGGGTGAGAGTGGTATTCCTCCAAAAAGTGGAACATTTGAGAGGCGGAAGGGAAACAAAGCAGAAATTTGAGGCAGCTGGAGAGAAACTATGGTGAAATGGTAAAATACCTAACATGAATTTTATGGTTTGGATTTATCTTTTTGTTTGTTTTTGGGGGGAGGGGGGTGGCAGGGGTGGGAGACAATGTCAATTTGCTTTCTTACATTCCGACTAAATCCTGTTAACCCCTGAAATACTTATCATGTACTGAAGAGTTGGATTTGTTCTTTGGGATATTAAAAAAAAAAATGCTGAATTATGTTTCAAAGTGAGTGCAGATGTTCAGAGCCTTGGGATCCCACTATGACTGGGGGTCCATCCCTACCACCTTCCCTTATCTGAAGCTGGAGGGAAGCACCTCTCTCTGGAGAAACTATCTTATAATTTAGGTTAAAAGAATGATGTATTCATTGTTTTCACAATGTAATCAAAGAGCTCTTAATGAAGTCCTAAGAAAAAAATATCTGGTAAATGAGATACTTTGAGTGGCTGATTTTGAAAATCTTTTAATCTCTCTCAGTGGAACATTTTAGCAATTACTTTTAAATTTTTTATAAAAAAGTATTTGTGCTTCCATCTCCCACTCCCATCCTCACCTCTCCATTAAGCCGTGATTAAAACTGCCTTTTCCCTGCTACCTTGGGAGAAGCTGGAGCAGGTCACCTTGCAATCTCTACCAACTTTACATTCCTACACATCCCTCAGGGATAACTAATAGAGAGATATCTAAAACATTGTGCAGGAACATGTCATGAATACAATAAAACTTGTCTTCCGGGGGTGACATATGCATTTAAAAAATTCCCCTGTGTAGACATTGACCAAAACTGGAGTTTTTTCTTAGATTACTGGCTTGTTTCATGTTCTCCATGCTCTGTTTTCCATCATGTTCAGAAACTGTTTTCAAGTTTTTGATGAAGTTTTTATCCTTTGAAAATAAGAAGGTCATCTTTCCAGAGACTGTACATTCACCCACATTCAGTTGTTTTCCCTGTGTTTGAAAACCTTGGATGAATTTTAATACCTTCATCGTGGCAGTTTTGACAGTGAATTTGTCTAAGATTCCCATGTGTATTTACCGCCAACTGACCACAGATTCTTGGGAAGTTTTCCAGATTGATTTTGTATCATTTAATTAACCAACCATCCATCAGAGACTGTGGTCACCAACATGACTCTGCAATATGTGGAAATTAGGAAAATTGTCTCTTGAAATGTATTTAACAAAAAAAACTTTAAGTTGCAGCTTAATATACATAAAACTTCAAGTTTAATGCATGGTGTAGGTGGTATAAGGGTTCCCAGGTGGCGCTAGTGGTAAAGAACCCGCCTACCAATGCAGGAGACGTAAGAGACGGGGGTTTGATCCCTAGGTCAGGCAGATCCCCTGGAGGAGGGCATGGCAACCCACTCTAGTATTCTTGCCTGGAAAATCCCAAGGACAGAGGAACCTGGCGGGCTACACTCCATAGGGTAACAAAGAGTTGGACACAACTGAAGCGACTTAGCACACACGCACGCATAGTTGGCATAGGTCTCCCTCCTACCTTCCAATATTCTCATCTAAGACCCTTTACCAGTAAAACAGAACAATTTTCATTTAATAAAGTCATTTAAAAGATCTTGCCACCAGTCAGAAATTTTTGGAATTAGGGATGAAATTTACAGTTTCTACACCCTGCACAGAGAGCTGATGACTCAATTATCAAAACAAAATTCTCCTTTTGATAAGTACCTAATGGCCACTCTCCCCATTTGCTCTTTTCTTATATAGGGCTTATAGGAGACAAAATAAGAGTAAATATCTAACAAGGGAAAATCTGCCATTTTGAGAAGAAGGATGAAATTGTGAATGGGGGCTTTGCGATAAGGCTGCAAGATAAAAAGCAGGATATTCAGTTCAACACAGATGTCAAGTAAATAATTTAATGATGTTTTTTAGCACAAGGATATCCCTAATGTTTTACTGAATATCCTGTATTTTATCTACTGCATCTGGCAACCCTGCTTAGGGGATTTTGAGGATCCTTTTCCGCCCCTGATTCTAATGCTTATGAAATGATCTAAAGAAGATTTACCTGAGCACGTTGCTTAGGAAGATAACATGCAGTTTGCAAAAAAGATAAAATGTCTGCTTTCTAACCATTTATGTGAAAAAACTGGCTGAATAAATAATGAGTGGGATGCATTCATTAGCATGTGTGAGGTTTCACCAAAGGCATGATTTCAATTTTGAAGGATCAGGACCTCTGACTCAGTATAAAACTCTGGCCCTACTGCCTCCTGGCTCAATAGCCTCTGGCATGAAATAATCCAAGTTGCACTTTTGTTGTCTGTAAAAATGGAGATTTTCATTAAAGCACTTGGCAAGCGGCTGGCACTCAGTAAATCTAGGTTTGGCTTTTTTTCTTATACTTAGCTGGGAAAAGTTGAAATTCCAAGCTGAGGGAAAGGATGTTACTCACTCACAGACTCCTTCAATTACCTGGTCTGCCTTCAGTTACAGAGATTGGAAGAAGCATCTTATCTAAAACAAAAAATTTTATCCTGAGTAATCAAGGTATAAATTTAAAAATTTTTCTCTGAACTTCCAGAAAGTTTATAGACAATACTGTTTAAATTAGCAGTTGACTGTATTCTACCATTTTCTAATGGTCTTTTTGGGGAGTTATTTTCTTCTCAATATGTTTGTTAATCCTTGAAAAAATATTCTGGTATTCCCATCTCTTTCAGAATTTTCCACAGTTTATTGTGATCTACAAGTCAAAGGCTTTGGCATAGTCAATAAAGCAGAAATAGATGTTTTTCTGGAACTCTCTTGCTTTTTGATAATCCAGTGGATGTTGGCGATTTGATCTCTGGTTCCTCTGCCTCTTGAAAGCAGCTTGAACATCTGGAAGTTCACAGTTCATGTATTGCTGAAGCCTGGCTTGGAGAATTTTAAGCATCACTTTACTATTGTGTGAGATGAGTGCAATTGTGCGGTAGTTTGGGCATTCTTTGGCATTGCCTTTCTTTGAGATTGGAATGAAAACTGACATTTTCCAGTCCTTTAGTTCTTCTTTTCTTTCTGCTAAAAGGGTGGTGTCATCTGCATATCTGAGGTTATTGATATTTCTCCCAGCAAGCTTGATTCCAGCTTGTTCTTCCTCCAGCCCAGTGTTTCTCATGATGTACTCTGCATAGAAGTTAAATAAGCAGGGTGACAATATACAGCCTTGACGGACTCCTTTTCCTATTTGGAACCAGTTGTTGTTCCATCTCCAGTTCTAACTGTTGCCTCCTGACCTACATACAGGTTTCTCAAGAGGCAGGTCAGGTGGTCTGGTATTCCCATCTCGAAGCAAAGAAGAACTAAAGAGTCTCTTGATGAAAGTGAAAGAGGAGAATGAAAAAGTTGGCTTAAAGCTCAACATTCAGAAAATGAAGATCATGACATCTGGTCCCATCACTTCATAGCAAATAGATGGAGAAACAGTGGAAACAGTGGCTGACTGTATTTTTCTGGACTCCAAAATCACTGTATGGTGATTGCAGCCATGAAATTAAAAGATGCTTACTCCTTGGAAGGGAAGTTATGACCAGCCAAGACAGAATATTAAAAAGCAGAGACATTACTTTGTCAGCAAAGGTCCATCTAGTCAAGGCTATAGTTTTTCCAGTAGTCATGTATGGATGTGAGAGTTGGACTATAAAGAAAGCTGAGCACCAAAGTACTGAAGATTTTGAACTGTGGTGTTGGAGAAGACTCTTGAAAGTCCCTTGGACTGCAAGGAGATCCAGCCAGTCCATCCTAAAGGAGATCAGTCCTGGGTGTTCATTGGAAGGACTGATGTTGAAGCTGAAACTCCAATATTGTGGCTACCTGATGCAAAGAGCTGACTCATTTGAAAAGACCCTGAAGCTGGGAAAGATTGAGGGCAGGAGGAGAAGGGGGTGACAGAGGATAAGATGGTTGGATGGCCTCACCGACTCAATGGACATGGGTTTGGGTGGACTCTGGGAGTTGGTGATGGACAGGGAGGCCTGGCGTGCTGAAGTTCATGGTGTTGCAAAGAGTTGGACATGACTGAGCAACTGAACTGAACGGAAGAAATATTTTACAGGTTCTTTGTGTTCTCTACTGTTCACAGTAGTTTACGCTGCCATATCTTTTGCATAAAAAACCAGGACACACAGCCTGACAAATAAATGGGTTTTCAGAATTTGTTAGTTTACATAGGAAGCCAGCTAGCATTTTAGAAATTTGATTTCAGATTGATTTCCTCTTTTGAAAAGAAAAAAAATCAGTGACAATTAGACTGTCCTATATGATTTCACAGGTGGTTATGGTACTCCCAGCCCCTGGTATAGTCATACCTCTTGCTTTTACCTAGAAATCACATCATTTTGGAATTAAGAGGGGTTTCCAGACTTGATAGGTACAAAATAGATTTGTAGGCCAGTGGAAATCAGAAACCATTTCACTGAATGCATGAAATCTCAACTGAGAGAGCAATCTATTTGCAATTTGACAGCCAGTTTTCTTTTCTTTCCTCAACATTTTCATCTAAAGATAGTACGAAGAACGTAGAATGAAGTACTTAGAACTGGAAACCTTGACCTATACAATCAATGCATAACAGTAAGAGCCTACAAGGAAGAATATTGCCAAGACACAAAAGCCTAGCAATCTTTGTGGCTTCCTAATGATGGATCCTGAGTATCTGAAAATAAGAAAATAAATGGGCAATGAGCTATATGGAAGCAAAAATGCCGAGTGAGAGAAGACTCTTGGGCAGCATTGCGGCTGTATTGATCGAGAATAGTCTTACGAAGAGGCTTTTTGCTTCTCAGAAACAGAAGGACTTTATCACTGAGATGTTTTCTTTTGAGGAGACTAGCAGTCCAAGTTCTGTCCAAGTTGTTGTGTGGTTTTTTTTTTTTTAAGTCTAGTCGCCTTCTTCTTTAATTTCCTATTACCTCCCAATTATGAATTTCCCATCCAATATTGGGAAAGAGGGACTTCCCAACTGGCTCAGTGGTAAAGAATCTGCCCACAAAGCAGGAGACCCCGGTTCAATGCTTGGGTTCGAAAGATCCCCTGGAGAAGGAAATGGCAACCGACTCCAATATTCCTGCCTGAGAAACACTGTGGACAAAGGAGCCATGGAGTTACAAAAGAGTTGGACCCAGCTTAGCAACTAAAACAACAACAACAGTGGGAAAGAGGCATTCAAGATAGATGTGACATCCACCAAGACATTATAGGAGTCACGAAAATTTACACAGTCACATTGCTTTAACATGAACCAAAAGCTGTTAGATATTCAAAGAGAAAACTGAAAATCAGACAGAGAGATTTAACATAACTTTCTTATTTATATTTAAGACCATAAGGGTATAAAGGTTTTGAAGTTTATCATCAGTTCAGTTAAAATACTCAGTTGTGTCTGATTTTTTGTGACCCCATGAACTACAGAAGGCCAGGCTTCCCTGTCCTTCACCAACTCCCAGACCTCGTTCAAACTCATGTCCATTGAGTCGGTGATGCCATCCAACCACCTCATCCTCTCTCATCCCCTTATTCTCCTGTCTTCAATCTTTCACAGCATCAGGGTCTTTTCCAATGAGTCAGTTCTTCACATCAGGTGGCCAAAGAACTGGATCTTGGCTTCAGCATCAGTCCTTCCAGTGAATATTCAGGACTGATCTCCTTTAGGATGGGCTGGTGGGATCTCCTTGCAGTCCAAGGGAGTCTCAGGAGTCTTCTCCAACACCACAGCATCAATTCTTCGGCGCTCAGCTTTTTATAGTCCAACTCTCACATCCATACATGACTACTGGAAAAGCCATAGCTTTGACTAGATGGATTTTTGTTTTTGTTGGCAAAGTCATGTCTCTAATTTTTAGTATGCTGTTGTCACAGTTTTTCTTCCAAGGAGCAAGCATCTTTTAATTTCATGGCTGCAGTCACCATCTCCAGTAATTTTGGAGCCCAAGAAAATAAAGTCTCTCACTGTTTCCTTTGTTTCCCAATCGATTTGCCATGAAGTGGTGGGACCGGATGCCCTTTGTCCTTTGAAGGTTGAATTTTAAGCCAAATTTTTCACTCTCCTCTTTCACTTTCATCAAGAGGCTCTTTAGATCCTCTTTGCTTCCTGCTATAAGGGTGGTGTCATCTGCATATCTAAGGTTATTGATATTTCTCCTAGCAATCTTGATTCCAGCTTGTGCTTCATCCAGCCAGCTATTTGCATGATGTATTCTGCATATCAGTTAAATAAGCAGGGTGACAATATATAGCTTAGATGTATTCCATTCCCAATTTGGAACCAGTCCATTGTTCCATGTCCAGTTCGAATTGTTGCTTCTTGACCTGCACACAGATTTCTCAGGAGGCAGGTCAGGTGCTCTGGTATTCCCATCCCTTGAAGAATTTTCCACAGTTTATTGTGATCCACACAGTCAAAGGCTTTGGTATAGTCAATAAAGCAGATGTTTTTATGGAACTCTCTTGGTTTTCCTATGATCCAGCATATGCTGGCAATTTGATCACTGGTTCCTCTGCCTTTTCTAAATCCAGTTTGAACATTTAGAAATTTTTGGTTCACTTACTGTTGAAAGCTCGCTTGGAGAATTGTGAGCATTATTTTCCTAGTGTGTGAGATGAGTGCAATTTTGTGATAGTTCAAACATTCTTTGCCATTGCCTTTCTTTGGGATTGTAATGAAAATTGACCTTTTCCAGGCCTGTGGCGACTACGGAGTTTTCCAAATTCTCTGGCATATTGAGTGAAGTACTTTAACAGCATCATCTTTTAGGATTTAAAATAGCTCATCTAGTATTCTATCACCTCTACTAGCTTTGTCCATAGCGATGCTTCCTAAGGTCTGCTTGACTTTACACTCCAGGATGTCTGGCTCTAGGTGAATGATCACACCATCATGGTTATCTGGATTATTAAGATCTTTTTTGGTTAGTTTTCTCATGTATTCTTGCCACCTCTTCTTAATATCTTCTGTTTCTGTTAAGTCCATACCGTTTCTGTCCTTTATTGTGCCCATCTTTGCATGAAATGTATCCTAGGTGTCTCTGATGTTCTTAAAGAGATCTCTAGTCTTTCCCATTCTATTGTTTTCCTCTATTTCTGTGCATTGATCACTGAGGAAGGCTTTCTTATCTCTGCTTGCTATTCTTTGGAACTCTGCATTCAGATGGGAATATCTTTCCTTTTCTTCTTTGCCTTTTACGTCTTTACTCAGCTATTTGTAAGGCCTCCTCAGATAACCACTTTGCCTTTTTGCATTTCTTTTTCTTGGGGATGGTCTTGGTCATTGCCTCCTGTACAATGTCATAAACTTCTATCCATAGTTCTTCAGGCTCTCTGTCTATCAAATCTAATCCCTTAAATCTATTTGTCACTTCCACTGTATAATCATAAGGGATTTGACTTAGGTCATACCTAAATGGTCTAGTGATTTTCCCTCCTTTCTTCAATTTAAGTCTGAATTTGGCAATAAGGAGTTCATGATGTCAGCCACAGTCAACTCCCAGTCTTGTTTTTGCTGACTATATAGAGCTTTTTGAACTTTGGTTGCAAAGAATATAATCAATCTGATTTTGATATTGACCACCTGGTGATGTCCATGTGTAGAGTCTTCTCTTGTGTTATTGGAAGAGAGTGTTTGCTGTAGCCAGTGCATTCTCTTGGCAAAACTCTGTTAGCATTTGCCCTGCTTCATTTTTAACTCCAAGGCCAAATTTACCTGTTACTCCAGATATCCCTTGACTTCCTACTTTTGCCTTCCAGTCCCCTATGATGAAAGGGGCTTCCCTGGTGGCTCAGAGGTTAAAGCGTCTGCCTGCAATGCAGGTAGACCCAGGTTTGATTCCCGGGTTGGGAAGATCCCCTGGAGAAGGAAATGAAAGAACTTTTTTTTTTTTTTTTTTTGGTGTTTGTTCTATAAGGTCTTATGGTCTTCATAGTACTGTTCAACTTCAGCTTCTTCAGCATTAATGGTTGGGGCATAGACTTGGATTACTGTGATACTGAATGGCTTGCCTTGCAGACAGAGATCATTCTGTCATTTTTCAGATTGCACCCAAGTCCTGCATTTTGGACTCTCTTGTTGACTATGAGGGCTATTTCATTTCTTCTAAGGCATTCTTGTCCATGACAGTAGATATAATGATCATCTGAATTAAATATGCCCATTCTGGTCCATTTTGGTTCACTGATTCCTAAAATGTCAGTGTTCGCTCTTGCCATCTTGCGGCCTGCCGCACGGACAGGGGCTGTAGCAGACCTGGGACGTGCAGCATCTGGCATAAGCCCTCTAGGGAGGAGGTTGCCCTTAGCCACACCATAGAGCCACGGAGCAGACGACCCACAAACTCCAGAACAACAATACCAAAGAAATTCTCGCACTGTTAAGAAAGTTCCAGGACTCACAGCAGATTTCCCAACTTGTGGATCCAACAAAGGAACTGAGAACTCCCAGGGAATTTGACTTTGGAGGCCAGTGGAATTTGAGTACAGAACTTCCCCAGGACTAGGGAAACAGACTCTTGGAGGACACAAACAAAACCTGTGCACACCAGGACCCAGGAGAAAGGAGCAGTGTCCCCACAAGAGACTGAACCAGACTTGCCTGTGAGGGTTCAGGAGCCTCGGCAGAGGCGTGGGTCAGCTGCAGGGTTGGGGAACTGAACACAACAGTGCGGTCAAAAGTCCTTTTGAAGGAGGCTGGCATTACCACCATTACCCCTACCATAGTTTGGCCTGAGGCCAGGGGGAACAGAGAGGGAACACAGCCCCACCCATCAATATAAAATTGAATTAAAGATGTACTGAGCATGGCCCCGCCCATCCGAACAGGACCCAGATTCCCCCGCAGTCAGTCTCTTCCATCAGGAAGATTCCACTAGCCTCTTATCTTTATCCATCAGAGGGCAGACAGAATGAAAATCACAATTACAGAAAACTGACCAAACTGAACACATGGATCATAGCCTTGTCTAACTCAATGAAACTATAAATCATGCCATGTAGGGCTGCCCAAGATGGATGGGTGGAGAGTTCTGACAAAGTGGTCCACTGGAGAAGGGAATGGCAAACTACTTCAGTATTCTTGCCTTGAGAACCCCATGAACAGTATGAAAAGGCAAAAAGATGGGACACTGAAAGATGAACTACCTAGTTCGGTAGGTTCACAGTACGCTACTGGAGAAGACTGGAGACATAACTCCAGAAAGAATGAAGAGATGGAGCCAAAGCAAAAACAACACCCAGTTGTGGATATGACTGGTGATGGAAGTAAAGTCTGATGCTGTAAAGAACAATATTGCATAGGATCCTGGAATGTTAGGTCCATGAATCAAGGTTTATCATAGATTGAACATGTATGTATGTTTTATCCAAGAAATAAATAATGTACTTTATTTTTTAATAATAAGAACTTCATAAAAATTGATATGGTTTAGACCAAAATAAGCCTCAATAATAAAAAAACAGAAATCATACAAATCACATTTTTGTATTATGATGCAGTAACTGTATTAAATAGTCATGGGGGAAAAAAGCCCATGAAAACTGAAATTTAGAAAGTAATTTTTTCAGTGACCTAAGTTTAAAGAAAAAAATTAAAACCAAGTGAAGAGAATAATTGGAGAAAGAAATGGCAACCCACTCCAGTACTCTTGCCTGGAAAATCCCATGGATGGAGGAGCCTGGTGGGCTGCCGTCTATGGGGTCGCAGAGAGTCAGACATGACTGAAGCGACTTAGCAGCAGCAGAAGAGAATAATTCCCTCAAAATAAACTGATGTTCTAGTAATTAAAGCAGACAGGTAGATCCAAAAAGCAAATGAAGTCCAGAAACAAATGCAGATAGATATCAGAATTTAGTATTTGTTAAAGATGGGTTGTTGAATCAATGAGAGAAGAATTATACAATGGGAGTATAATTCCAAATGGCTAGCCATTTGGAAAATGAAATAACGCTGTAGATCCTTTTTCTCTTGTGATACTTTTAAAAAAGCTTTTGTTGAAATATAGTTGATTTAGAGTGTTGTTTTAGTTTCAGGTATGCAACAAGGTGATTCAGTTTATATGTATAAATATATATACATATATTCTTTTTTAGATTCTTTTCCATTATAGATCTTTATAAGATATTGATTATAGTTCCCTTTGATACAGTTCCCTTTGATAACCCTTGTGGGTTATGTATTTTATGTATAGTAGTGTGTATATTTTAATCAACTCCTAATTTAACCCTTCCCCCATTTACCCTTTGATAACCATAAGTTTGTTTTCTATGTCTGTGACTCTATTTTTACTTTATAAATAAGTTAATTTGTATCTTTTTTTACATCCCACATATAAGTGATATTGTATGATATTTGTCTGACTTACTTCACTTAGTGTGATCATCTCCAGTTCCATCCATGTGGCTGCAAATGGCGTTATTTCATTCTTTTTATGACTGAGTAATATTCCTTTGTAAGGTGATGGCACCCCACTCCAGTTGTCTTGCCTGGCAAATTTTATGGACAGAGGAGCCTGGTAGGCTGCAGTCCATGGGGTCGCGAAGAGTCTGACACGACTGAGCGACTTCCCTTTCACTTTTCTCTTTTATGCTTTGGAGAAGGAAATGGCAACCCACTCCAGTGTTCTTGCCTGGAGAATCCCAGGGACGGGGGAGCCTGGTGGACTGCCGTCTATGGGGTCACACAGAGTCGGACACGACTGAAGTGACTTAGCAGCATACAGGTACCACATCTTCTTTATCCATTCATCTGTCCATGGACATTTATGTTGCTTCCATGTCTTGCCTATTGTAAATAGTGCTGCAGTGAATGTTGGGGTGCGTGTATATTTTTGGCTCATAATTTTCTCTGGATTGTAATTCCTCTTTACACTCAATGTAAAAATAAAGCTTATCTAGATTTCAAAGTTATTTTTAAACTATAATACTATTAAGAGGAAATTTAGGAGGCATATGTTGTGATTTTATAAGGAACTGACCTTCTTAGTAAGGCTACAAATTCCCAAAGTCATAAAGAAAAAACTTTGATTATATATAAAGGTAAAACTCCAACATGAAAATCAGTGTTCTGAGGGAAACTATTGTTTGTGGTATACAATAGAAAATAGGATCCATTTCAGGATATGGAAAAAGTCCCTATGAAAATATAATCACCTATGGTGAGAGACTCTGTACAGACTAAACAGCCAGGCTGTAAGTATCAATAAAAATAGAACTTTAACTCGCAACCTGCAATAGTCAGCCCCCAAATTCAATTACCCTTGTGGCAATGGGCCCCAAATAACAAAGAGTTGATTATTAATTGACATCTTCCCTAATTTCCCCCCATTTCCATCTTCAGACCAACTGGAGAAAGCCAGATATTCACCCCTAACCAATCATATTGGATGTCCTGCTTCTACAGCCTCCTCATGCCAAAAGCCTCCAGTCAGGGCATACCTGCGCCTTCCCTTTTTTCACTGTTAAGTTTTCCCTTGCCTTTGCTTGACTTTGAGTATCTGCCAAACACAAGTGATGGTGGCTAACTCCCTTGCTATAGTAAGCCCTGAAGCAATAGATTTTGTTTGATCTCATTTGGGTGGTCTTCATTTATTTCCACAATGGAAACTCTATTCACCCGTTTTCTATGTATGTGAATTTATAGAGAAAGCATTATAAAAGCATATTTCTGATTGCACTTTGGTTGTGGTTTTGGTCACTCCAGTGGATTTTATCAAGAACGTAATAAAAGCGAAGTTAACCCAAACTGTGAATTAGGCTATAAGGAGAGATCTCATTGTTTCTCTCTGTGTGTGATCCAGGTGTATAAAAAGCCCACTGGATAGCATTTAAATGGCTCAGCACACTCACTTCTGCTGTCATTTTATACTCTCTAAAGTAGATAATGAGCAGATAGTGTCGATCTTAAAAATAAATACCTTAGGAAGAGCTAATCATGACAAGGTCAGGGAAAGCTGTATTTAACCTGTTTCGACTTTTTATTTGGCTGGGTTGGGATGAGTCTGGTATGTTTTCAAAGTATGCCAGATTATAACCCTCACTGGACGGGAGCAGTCATAAACGAACTAAATCCATCCAGGGACCAAAGTCCTGTGTGACTTTCCGTCAAAATACAGGAAGCAGAGTCAGGCCCAGAGGAGGGAGGGACTCGGGCCTGGGGAAGCCTTCTTTATGCTCCAAACCACATCGTTTAGGGAATGCAGCTCATGACAGCACAATGAGTCCACAACCAGTGAGGATGTCTTGTTGGTGATGTTTTTAGTCATTTATTTCTGCTAGGGTTCTCACAGCTCTAGAGTGGCCCAGGCTATTTTTGTTTATTGAAGAAAGGAGAAGTGCCAAAACAGGGATGAAGTATTGTGTTAGTATTTGAAGGGTTCAGTCTTCACTGGGTACCTGTGGCTGCCTGGATAACCCAGTTTGGAGGTAATGTTTGTGTGCAAGGCCTGAGCCCAAGGTGCAGCAGAAAGTCATAGGCTTTAGAAGATGAGGGTCCATCCTTGGAAGATGGGGTAGGACATGAGACTGTGTTTAGAAGTTATTTCTTTTCCACATTTTATTCTCACTAGGGTAGATTTTCCAATTTTTGCGGATGTGAAGTAAAGTGAAAGTCGCTCAGTTGTGTCTGACTCTGCCACCCCATGGACTGTAGCCCGCCAGGCTCTCTGTCCATGGGATTTCCCAGGCAAGAGTACTGGAGTGGGTAGCCATTTCCTTCCCCAGGGGATCTTCCCAGCCCAGGGGTCAAACCAGGGTCTCCTGCACTGCGGGCAGATTCTCCTGCACTGCGGGCAGATTCTTTACCATCTGAGCCACCAGGGAAGCCTTGGTGAGTGAAGGATGAGTTAACCTTAACTAACTGGTGTACTGGTGAAATCAACATTCACATTTTTGTGTGATTTTGTTTATTTCATCTCACAGTGTCTATGCTTTCTCCCGTCCATTATCCACAACTGGCATCACCTTTTAGGCTGCCCATATCACCTTCCTAAGCAAGCTAGGAAATTGGATGTTCTTTCTGACACACCCTTCAATCTTATACTTAAAAAAAATCCTGTTAGACTACTATAGCCAAAGTTTAAGTTGTTCAAACTTTACTGCCGTTTAATGTCTTGAAGCAAATTCTATTCAGTTTATATAATTTATTCTGAGAAGTAGAAATGTTAGATAACCTATTCTAATTCCAAAAAAATTAACACAGATGTCAGTGACAAAGTTCTAGGAAATGACTATAAATTCTTGGAAGGCAAACTCAAAGTAACTGGTCTCCCACAGAATCTCGATGAATTTCAGCTACTAATTGTTATTAAAGATGCTTTCCTATATCAAGACGTTATAGTCTAGTGAATGATAACCAAGTAGCAAAAGCATTAAAAAACAGATTACAAAATAGTGTAGGAAAGAACTTTCAGGACCTTTGCAAGTAAAGGTGACTGGGAGAACTTACAGAGTAATTTCCAGAAGCCCAGAGAGTTTTAGTCTTCTCTTTGTAATGTGTTTACAAATATATAAATATTTAGTAATTTAATTATAGCAATTTATGCCTTGACTCTTAATTTTCCTGAATAACTTAGAATTCTATCTAAAAGGAGAAATTTCCTTGAAGTTACTTGTAGCTAGAAGTATATTGATAGAACTTGGTGTGTTTTTTTTTTTTCCAACCTGAGAGAAGTTTCTGGTTTATATTAATGCACATTTATTAGTGGTCAAAGAATGATTTCTCTAAGATAAATATAGACAGAAATTCTAAAATGTGTTCACTCAACTTCCCTCCAACACAGACAAGACCCAAATTTACTGCTGGAACTTCTGTGTCAGGGTCTTTTCCATATCCCATGTTTCCTAGAGAAAACAAGGCCCTTTCCCTGGGAGCAGATCTGAGGATAGTGGGCTCATATAAAATATCACTCATGTTTATATCCTCCACATAAATATCCTTCAAACAGAGGAAAAATACTAACTCGCAAGCATTGAAGTAATCATCATTTTAATTCCTTTGGGAAACAACATATTTTCAGACTCTAAATCCATGTTTCTTCTCAAATACATTTGTTGTTGTTCAGACACTAAGTCATATCCAGCTCTTTAGTTGTATCATAGAAAGAGAAGCATTGTGGGATGAATTACATTCCCTCAAAATTCTTATGCGGAAGGCCTGATCTCTAGTCCCTTAGAATATGACTATATTTGGAAATAAAATCTTTCAAGAGGTAATTACATGAAAATGAGGTCATTAGGGTGGACCCTAATCCAAATGACTAGAGGCCTTTTAAAGGTTAGGACACACACATTAGAGAGGAAAGACCATGAGAAGACAGAGAGAGGTGAAGACAGGTGTCTGCAAGCCAAGGACAGGAGCCTCAGAAAATATCAACCCTCCCAACACCCTGATCTTGAACTTCTAGCCTCTAGAATTAGGAGAGTGTAAATTTCTGTTGTTTAAGCCACCCAGTCTGTGGTGTTTGTTAAAACAGGTCTAGAAAACAAATCCAGAGGACAAAACCTAGATTCATGGCCCAGCCCTGGACAAGTGACTTAAACCCTGAAAATATTCTCAGAACAGACATAACATTTGTATTAAAACATCAGCTTTATGGTTTGACATTCTGTCTCTACATGGCTGACTCTAAATGTCTATCTCCTGCATTTTTTCCAAATCCACATTCATAACCATCTGTACCTCAGATCTCTACTAGGAGATCTAGTGGGTACCCCAGACTTAATATATGCAAAACAGAACTCTTGATATTCCCCACAAATAATGAATGCCCCTCGGTAAGTGGAATCCCTAGCATTCTAGTGGCTCAGGTCAAAATATTGGAGTTAATGCCTGATTCCTCTTTTTCTGATGTCCCACATCAAACAAATCATGTTTTGTCACCTCTACCTTCAAAGCATATCCCAGTCCATGAATCGAGAGACAGATCAATGGAATTGAATATTCAGTACAGAAATTGATCAGCTTTAAAAGATTGTGAACAAAATAAAAAGATACATGACAAACTGTGAGACAATATTTGCAGCATATTATCACTAAAGAGTTAATATCCCTAAGAGACCATGAGTTATTTTTGAGAGAAAAAACCCTATTAAAAAATAGGCAAGAGATGTTAACAGATGATTCACAGAAAGAATCTAAAAATGTATCTTGAACATATAAAAAGATATTCCATTTCATAATAAGCAGACTGCATATTAAAAGCACACTGAGATACCATTTCTTAGTGTTGAAGTTCATGGGGTCATAGAGTCAGACACAACTGAACAACAGCTCATCAGATGGGCAAAAATTCAAAAGCATGACAATACAACCTCTTGGTGAGGCTGTGGAGAAACAGGCGATCTCATGTACTGCTGGTCAGAATGTAAAATGGTATCATCCCTATGGAGGCAACTTGGCATTAACTAACAAAATTACATGTGGATTTCCTGTTAATCCAGCAGTCCCACTTGTAGCAATTTATCCTGAAGATACACATGCATCAATGCAAAAATACATATGCATAAGGTTGTTCATTTGCAGCATTGCTTGTAAGTGTAAAACATTGGAAACTTCCTAAATGTTCAAGCACAGAAGATTAGTTGGATAAACTATTGTACTACACACAGTAAAATACTATACAACTATTCAGAAAGAATAAAAAGTGATTTCTATGAAACTGATACAGAGGGATTTCCTGAGGATATTATTAAGAGGAAAAAAGCCAAGTATGAAAGAACATATTTAGAATGCCAGATTTTGCATGAAAATTAGAAACTATGCATCTGTTTTCTTATCACTGCAACCATATAGTTATGATAAACCCTGGGAATGACAAAGTTGGTGGCCAACAAGGTAGCAGTGGTGGAAGGGACAGAGGAGGGAGGGATGCTTTCCTGAGGACACAATTTCGTACAGTTATGATTTTTGAAAGTTTTCAAATATTCTACATATTTGAAAATAAAATTAAATCAATAAGGATGGAAAAGTAAAATTGAAACTGATTGCAAACTGAAAAAAAAAATGAATCTAACTGAATGGCACATGAATACTACAACCGCGCAAAAGGAAAGGAAGAGGGAAGGAGGGAGGGAAGAAGAAAAAAAGTTACCAGATGGATCAAGAAGAAAATACAGTTCAGTTAATTTTGCATTTTAGATAAGCAGCAAATAGCTTGTAGTGTAAGTATGTCTTATGAACCACCTCCCGAGCCACTGCACCTCCCCCTATTGCACTATTCACTCTTCAGAGACACGTGGACCCTCCTGCTGTCCCTTAGACTTGTCACGCAGTTTCCACTTCAGGGCTTTGCGCATGCATATAGGGCTCTTTTCTCTCCCTGACTTTAGGATTCTGGTCAGAGGTCATTATAATTGAGAGCTTTTGCTTGCCTTCCATACTCCTTTTACCTCTTACTTTGATATATGGGTGTCTTCTCTAGCACTTACTGGAAGATACATATCTGCCTATATAAAATATATATATTTTGTGTGTGTGTAAGAACATGGCACATAGGAATTGCTCCATGACAATTTGATGAAGGAAAAAAATGGTATTATTGGGCCAGCTGAAGTGAGCACAGATGCAAAGCCCCCGAGACTGAGAGAATGTTATTTCCCATTTCTTATTCACCCTTCTTGGCATATAGGGGTTTCCTTTTAAAACCTAGAACCTAAAGACTAGTCAAGAAATGCTGCAAAAACAGTGCAAAGAGAGGAGAGGTATTTTGCCTCTGCCTCTTTGTGACTAATCAACTCTGTTTCAAGGACCTTGAGGAGGTATTTTTCTTCCAACTATAGCTCTTCCATTTAAAACGGTAATCCCAGCTCTCATTTTGTATTTTCTCCTTGCAAAAGGATGTGAAGGTCACCCACTCAACAAACTCTTCAGTTGATGCAAAATGCATGTGGAATCAGAAACTTAGGCAATATAAAAGCGAAGATGAATTGAAGTTATTTATATTCAGTAAAAAAAAATGTGTTAGAGGAGTAAAGTAAGAAAAATGTGTCTCTCCAGCAGGAGTGCTTCATACACGGTTAAGAAATACTGGTGGACCACCAGCCACCAAGGAGGGTTCCGGCCTCCCTCTGCCCAGAAGCAGCTGGGCCAGGCAATGGGCAGGATAATGATGATGTGCCTAGAGTTCTTCCAAAACAGAGGCACCACAGGGTCTGAGGAAAAACTGGAAACAGTTATATATGTTCACAACATTGAAGCGATAGCCAATGGAAAAACAAGAGTTTGGTTTATCATTTCTACTCTACAGCTTAATCTTGTTTCACCTTTGAATTCTGGTGTAGAGATGCATCTTAATCTTTTCTGGGCTTCACTTCTCAACGTAGTCATATGGCCTTTTTCTAGAGGACAACTCAGCTCAACTGAAAAAGGAAACTTCATCCTCCATTGGGCAAAACTTTACCTTTCCCAGTAACACCTTCTCCTCTGATCCAATAGAACACCTTTAGAGCATCTTGAAGCTTCTGTGATGGAGATAATCTTGATGTTATTCTAAAATTAAAACACTCAACCCTTGTAACTTTTTGTGTGTGTGTGTGTGAGGAAGGGGGTTACAAGTAATCAAGAAAAGGGCTAACATTTGACTCCCTTAGATATACGCATTTAGCTTGTGTGGACACCCTTGAGAAGATTCTCTATGTGCTAAAATGTGACCTTGGGTGTATAAGTGGATTGTATTGACCATGTAGGGCTGAACCATTTCCACAGCTTTTTTTAAATCTTATTTTTCTTGATAGTCTGGGATACTCAATATCAGTGTTCCAAAAGTCATTATATATCTAACAAAAATGAACCATAATCCTCACAAATCTTCCTGATTCAAGGATTTAATGTTTTAATCTTTTTCTAATGGAAAATGTCAGACAATTAATTTGGATTGCCCATGATCTTGTTTTCCCTTTTAACTCAAAATGAATTTTTGTCTTATTTAGTAAGACAATGTTTCTCATATTGCTCAATTTAGTGGGTCATAACAAGTAGTTTTTTTAATGAAACAGAATAAAACAGAAAATAGCAGATTGCTTCTAAAAGAAGGGAAATTAGTTCTCATAAAACTTTTGTTTGGAAAATGAGTAAATGTTGAATTGCCCTGGCAGTCCAGTGGTTAAGACTCCATACACACTCCATTGCAGGGAGCGTTGGTAGATCCCTGGTTGGGGAACTAAGATCCCACATGCTACATAGCGCAGCCAGAAAAAAAAAGAGTAAATGTGTATCTATGTTCAGTTCAGTTCAGTCACTCAGTCGTGTCTGACTCTTTGCGACCCCATGAATTGCAGCACGCCAGGCCTCCCTGTCCATCACCAACTCCTGGAGTTCACTCAAACTCACGTCCATCGAGTCGGTGATGCCATCCAGCCATCTCATCCTCTGTCGTCCCCTTCTCCTCCTGCCCCCAATCCCTCCCAGCATCAGAGTCTTTTCCAGTGAGTCAACTCTTCGCATGAGGTGGTCAAAGTACTGGAGCTTCAGCTTCAGCATCATTCCTTCCAAAGAGCACCCAGGACTAATCTCCGTTAGAATGGACTGGTTGGATCTCCTAGCAGTCCAAGGGACTCTCAAGAGTCTTCTCCAACACCACAGTTCAAAAGCATCAATTCTTTGGCGCTCAGCCTTCTTCACAGTCCAACTCTCACATCCATACATGACCACTGGAAAAACCATAGCCTTGACTAAATGGACCTTTGTTGGCAAAGTAATGTCTCTGCTTTTCAATATGCTATCTATGTTAGGCTACACCATAAAATGCATTTTTTATTGTTGGTCACAGTAAAAAAGTGAAAGCGATAGATTTAATATTTATACTTTCGTAAGTGATTAATAGACATCTATGGTAACATAAAATCCAATTCATAGATTAACTGAAAAAGAAACACCACTGCCTATGTGAACTAATTTATACATAGACAAGGAAAAATATTAACGTTTCTCAAGAAAAACAGATATTTTAGTATAGAAAAATAGGTTTCTGACTTCTTGAAAATCAAATCCCTAACTGAATTATAAGCTAAAGAGTGAAAACAAAAATTTAAGTCACCTTAAATAACGTTTAAACTAGGATTTATGATGACTGGGCGTTGTTGGCCTTTTTGTGACTAACTTAAAAATTTTTTATTAAAATGAAATGCAGACAGATTTATTGGGATCTAGAAAATCTTAAAAGAAGCCTTATTATACGACTTATTTCATTATGACAAAAACTGATGAACCCTCAGTGTGAAGGGAGGAATGACATCTTTGACATTTTAATGGGTGATGTCAAAGATGGGCACATGATGGATGCTGCTCCGGTCTCTCCCCTTGCTCTGGTACTTTTCAGTGGCTGCCCATGTTGTCATTGCACAGAAAGTCAGACTGTGAAGGTCCACAGCAGTAGGATAAGATTCCACTTGGGGGCTGCTCCAGCAATGAATGAAAAACCTAGGAAGTTGTCCTCTGTGACAACCTAAAAGGATGGGATGAGGTGAGAGGTGGGAGATGGGAGGTTCAAGAGAGAGGGGACATATGTATATCCATGGCTGATTTATGTTGATGTATGGCACAAACCAATACAATATTGTAAAGCAATTATCTTCCAATTAAAAATAAATTTAAAAAATCAATAGTAGCCCAGTGAACAAATGAAAAAAAAAAAAAAAAAACTAGGAAGTTGCACATAAAGATTTTCCCATGGAATATTCTGGTACAGAGATAGCTGAGGGTATTTCTTGAGACCTACTGAAATGCCCCTCAGCCTTCTGAAACCACCGTGTGTACTGGGGGGATATGGGATTCAGTACTCTGACTGCTACCATTCAGCCCATTTTGCCCTCTGTCAACCAGTCTGTTATTCCCATCTGCCAGTATTTCTGGAGCTCATTTGTCCCTATCTCACTCCAAGGTACCTTTTTATTGAATGTCCCCCTGTTTTGGAATAGAGAATCGGCATAAAATGTGATACCTAAGTAAGAACAGAATAGTTGTCAGAAATATCTGCAAATTGATTTAATGCTTTTGGAAAAAGTTTTAGCGTAAAAATTAATCTAGTCCATCAATAAGAATATTTGAAACTCATTGACCACTCTCAAGAAAACTTGACAAATCATTTTCAAAATGGCACCAACTGTAAATGGAAAATGTTGGTTTTGCTGGGAAGAAGTCCAAAAAAGCAAAGCACTCCTAAAATTTATTTCACAGAATCTACATATTTCTATTCTCATTCTCTCTTGCAAACAGGGGTATAAGGTTAAAAGTTAAGTTCCTAAGCCCAAAGTCTGTAAATAAATCTTTACCAGAGCAATCTCTGTGAGACAAGATGGTGTAAATATTAGAACTGTGACATTTAAACTTTTGCACTACCCTTTCATAACTTCCCTCTCAGATATGAGAACAGAGCCTGCTGACTCTATGGCATCCTGGTGTTCAAACGTTTAAGAGATGGCTCAGAAAATTGCTGAGGGCTGTAGAGCATTTGTTTACTACGGTGTGCAGACTAATGGGTCCCCAAAGATGTTCTTCACGTCCTCATCTCTGGAACCTGTGAATATGGAACAGGGTACAATGGCCTTTCCAGGTGATTAAGTTAAAGACCTTGAGATGGGGAGATTATACTGATTATCTGGGTGGTAGAGGTGTTTAATTGCTGAATCATGTCCAACTCTTTTGTGACCCCACAGACTGTAACCTGCCAGGTCCCTCTGTGCATGGGATTTCCCAAAAAGAATAGCAGAGTGGGTAGCCATTCCCTTCTCCAGGAAATCTTCCTGACCCACGGATCACACCCACATCTCCTGCATTGCAGGCAGATTCTTTACATTGAGCTTTCAAGGGAGCCCAACTACCCAAATAATCACAAGGATCCTTACAAGAGAGATGCAGGTGGTATTCAAATCAGAGGCAGAAAGTGTAAGGACCCAAGCAGGACTCAGAGAAGACAGATCTTAACACTGCTGGCTCTGAAGCTAGAGGAAGGGGCTGTGAACCAAAGAACAATGTCAGCCATTAAAAGCTGAGAGGCAAGAAATCGATTTCTCCCCTTAAACCCTCTACAAGGGAACAGCCTGGACAATGCCTTGAGCTTAGCCCAGTGGGACTGACTTTTGACTTCTGACCTACTAAGAGTAAGAGAATAAATCTGTGTTGTTTCTGTCACTCGGTTTATGGTATTTCTTACAGCAGTAGCAGGAAACTAGGACATGACATTTAGTACACTCAAGAAAAAAAGAGGGGGGCCCCTTGTATCACTTTTACTTTGGAGCAAGTGTGTTTCTTCTTAAAACAGATAGAGAGTCCTCCCCAATATCCCAGCCCAAAGAGGCCTAAGCACTTTTTCATCAGTTGCTACTCACTTAATACTAGGAGTTGGAGGATGACAAATTTGCTTACTCACCCAAATAATTTGAAAAATTCCATGATGGAAAATTTTTTTTATGTAACTTCTCAGAAACAGTACAATTTTGAGAGGTAAGAAAATATAACAGACTGGATAAGTAAAGATTTAACACTTACTAGAACATATTTAAACTACTGCAGTTTTAGAAATAAATCTGTCTTCCATGAATGCTGTATTAACTTCTAGGATTTCTCTGACTCATCTTTGCTTACCTTGGTTTGTACAGAAGTTTCTAAAACAAGAAAAAGAGGGGTAGATTCATTTGGAAGATTCATTTCCCCTCTTTTTCTTGTATCTCTATAATATTACCAGGTTCTTTTTCCATATTGGATGTTTATTTTACTGTTTACTTTGGATGGAATCAGGTGATTCAGCTGAAGTCCAAATAGACTACATTTCAACAAATAAAGTAGTTGAGTTATTTTAAATCAACACTTGGTAAAAATATTTTCTCCATCATTAAAACTTCAGGAATAATTCCATGCTGTCAAAGACAACATTTTTCTCCAAATTATTTCTTCCTTCTTATTTCAGAAGATATCATTAAATAAATATTTCTTCTTATCCACTTGTATCAGTGGTGCTTCAAACTAGGAAGAGTAAAATATAAATGCTACTGGTTTTGATCATCTATGAATATTGAACTTTCACATCACAAAAAAACATATTAAGGAGAAAGGAGAATATTTAATCCTCCAAGATTTGATATTTCTGCAATAATCTCAGTGGAGCAAATATTTCTTCAGATTCAGTGAAATTGCCTACAAAACTTAAGAAGAAATCCTCAGAAGTCAAATTTGCATAAGATTTGAAATATGGAAGTCTGAATTAGTAGAATACAGAGCTTGCAGGGAAACAGGGGAGGTTATTATTTTAATTTATCCTGGCTATAAGTTTTTCTTTAACAACTGAAAGTTGGCCCCAGTGTAAAATACAGCCTGAAGTACAGAAAGTTCACACAAAAAAGAATTCACCCAAAAAAACTTGCAAATAAAAAAGGGCCATGCAGCAAGCTGGCACTGAAATGAGAAACAACCTCTTAGAGAAAGGTCAAGAGATGATGTGGAGTGAAAAATCTCTAGGGAACTGTCACTTTCTGAAAAGGAAAATGACAAAAGTGACAAATTTCAGAGAGTCTAAGGAGAACAAAGGACAGAGGTTGAAAAACATAGAGTAGAACTGCCTGCGTTCTTTCTTTGAGAGAACATTCAAGGTCATTTCCCCAGAATCCCTTAGTGTTTCTCCCTTGAAAGAAAAAAAAAAAATGAAACTCCTGCCCCTCATCATTGCTAACCAGAAGAGGTGCCTGAGAAGACAGTGATCTGGGTTCTCTGAACTGGCAGCCATGGCCCCTGCTTATGACCCAAGCTCCTTGAGAGCTTTTTTCCTTCAATATTAAAAATAAAAGGGGCTTCCCAGGTGACGCTAGTGGTAAAGAACCTGCCTGCTAATTCAGGAGATGTAAGAGACTTGAGCTCAATCCCTGGGTTGGGAAGATCCTCCAGAGAAAGGCCCAGCAACCCACTCCAGAACTGTTGCCTGGAGAATCCTGTGGACACAGGAGCCTGGTGAGCTACAGTTCACTGGGTCACAAAGAGTCAGACACAACTGAAGCAACTCAGCACACATTAAAAATAAAAATGCATTAAAAAAAATAAAAATAAAAATGCATAGACACGTTATACCAACCTACCTTATAATGCTCTCCTAAGTACTAATGACCAAGCTTAAATACACACACACATAAAACACACACACGCTCGCTCAAAGTTAAGCCACTTCCCAGTTGGTGCCCTCCTGCCACTTCACCAGCAGGGAACACTTTCTCTCCTCTTTCTTTCCCATCCTTTGGTTTTGTCTCTTTCCATTTTTTTTTTTTACCCTCTCCCCTAAGCTGATTTTAAAGGTAGTAGGAGGAGCATCCAAAGCATTTCTTTGCACCTTTGATAGTATTCAAAAATTTTCAGTGTTCCCTGGCCTTACCCTTCATTGTGGTTTTCTATTTTGAGACCCAGTGCAACTCTAGTTGAGACCCAGACCCAACTCTAGTCAGAACTCCTGACTCAGGGCAGATGGAAACTGAACTAAGGATAGTTCTGAAGGGTTTCAAACAAATATGCAAATCTATCTCCCAACCAGCTCCTCTAGCCTCAAAGAGATAAAAAGTTGAAAAGCTTCTCTAGAGAGGAAAATATGTAATATTTGTCAAACAATAAAAGTTCTTTGCTTTTAATATTTCCAACTTTAGGATATAGTTTGAAATGTACTGATAGCTATTATTTAACTACTTTAAGATAAACTTATATCTTTGGGGTTTTAATCATTTCTTTTAGAAGTTATTTTTAGATGTGTTCATTTTTGGTAGAAGCGCTAAAATACAATGGCATTTTGCAACAGCAGTTTTTCATCAGATGCTTTTTTCTATAAGTCGTGAAAACAACATTGATTATACTGCCAAGCACTGCTACAAAGTGCTCTGCATCATAAAAGGATTTGGAACCTCATTTATTATCATCTAAATTGTACATTGTGCATTTGATAGCAACACGTTGTAAACTAAACAGCCTTTCCTATCCAGACCAATGGATAGTATAATAAAACAATTGAGACGTTTTTGTGAAAAGCATGATTTGGTGAATTCTGAGCCTAAAACACATTTTTTTGTTCCCTCATAACAAATGTTGATTGAGTGGCTGCCAGTTACTTAGAATGGCACTGAGAGAGGTCAGATGAAATGACGGAGACATGAGAAGTGTCTGAATCCCATCACCAAAGAGCAAAACTCTGAGACATGATGATAGGTTCTCACATTACATCACAGAGAAGTGTTTGTGTTTTCCTCCTGGGAAAGCATCAAATAAACGTCAGAGCAACAAACATATTAACACTGAACAAAAGTAATCCAAAAGTCCATCCTAGTTAGAACCAACAGAATTTTCCTGATATCAAAGTTATGTCGGTTTTGGAACTGAATTTGAGGTCCAAATTTCTCTTGTGGAGACCACATTTCTTTGGGCAAGTAAAATAGGGAAGCCCATAGTATGTCTGCGGTCTAAAATTGAGGTTCAGTGTGTTGAAAACATGAGTGCTCCTCTTATAATACCCTAAGTGAAGTCGTTCAGTTGTGTCCAACTCTTTGCAACCCCCTGGACTATAGCTTGCCATTCTCCTCTGTTCTTGGAATTCTCCAGGCAAGGATACTGGAGTGGGTAGCCATTCCCTTCTCCAGGGGATCTTCCCAACCCAGGGATCAAGCCCAGGTGTCCCACACTGCAGGCAAATTCTTTACCGTCTGAGCCATCTATACCACCACAAAAAAGGGAAATGACTATTGAGGTCTATGCATTACAAAATGAAAAATTTAGGTCGATAATGAATTAAAACTAATGTAGAAGTTATGCATTTAATTGGCTTTTGTGACACAGGAATAAGTTTTTCAGCTAGTGTCTTCTTTTTTATAATTTTATTTACTTATTTATTTTTTGCTGCGTCTTTGTTGCTTTGCAGGCTTTTCTCTGGTTGCAGAGACCAGGGGCTCCTCTCTAGTTGCTGTGCTCAGGTTTCCTCTTGCACTGGCTTCTCTTGTTTCAGAGCACAGGCTCTGGGCTCTCGGGCTTCCGTAGTTGCACATGTGGGCTCAGTAGTTGTCGTTCCCGGGCTCCAGAGCACAGGCTCAGTAGCTGTGGCACACGGTCTTCGTTGTTCCACAGCATGTGGGATCTTCCCAGACCAGGGATCGAACCCATGTCTCCTGTATTGGCAAGTGGATTCTTTACCATTGAGGTCCCAGGGAAGCCCAGCTAGTGTCTGCTATATCCTCATACACAGCACTTAACAGAAAACAATAGTGCTGGATCTGATGTCTCTGTACATCTGGTTCTTTACAATTAATGGACTATTTGGGGCTGAACTTACACACTTCAAGTGTTTTATTGCTAATGCAGATCCATAATACTTGAATAATTGAATTTATTTATATATATATATATATAATTCTCAAAACTCAAAGGATCTGAATTCTGCTGTTATTTCTATTTATTTATTGACTGCACTGGGTCTTTGTTGCTGCACGTAGGCTTTCTCTAGCTGCAATGAGCAGGGGCTACTCTCTAGTTGCAGCGTGCAGACTTCTTGCTGTGGTGGGCACTCGTGTTGTGGAGCATGGGCTCTGGGCCACACAGGCTTCAGTAGTGGTACTGCATGAGCTCTGTTGCTCTGCAGCATGTGGGATCTTAGTTCCTGGACCAGGAACGAACCTGCATCCCTTGCATTAGCAGGCAGACTCTTAACCGCTGGACTACCAGGGAAGTCCCTATACCATTATTTTTTAACTTTTTTCATTGGGTTTATTGCCATCAGAAAGTAATGGCTTCATCACCTTTTGCATTCTCAAAAACTGTCCCATCCTATGTGTTCTTATAGACCTCGTCACTCCTTATCAAGTGATGGGATCCCTGTCTCTTCCCCTTGAGACTAGGTGGGCTCCTGACAAACCAAGTGGTCTCTGAGGCTAAGATAGAAGATACCAGGCAGTGTCTTCCAGATTCTCTTGCGGCTTCACTTGTGGAGCCCTAAGCTCCAAGTCAATGAGATGTACCAGGTGGCCATGCTGTGAGGAAGGCCAAACCAGGCCAGCCAAAGAGACCACTTGGAGAGGCCCCAAGACTGCAGGAAGAGAGAAAGGTGCCCGGCCAGCTCTCAGCTGCTTCAGCCACCATCTGACTACATTCACACAAGACACCTCGGGCAGAACACACACCCCAGCCCAGCCACTTGGGAATTTCTGACCACAGATACCAGGAGCAATAATAAATTAAGTTTGTTCTTTTAAGCCAGGGAGTCTGGGGGTAATGTGTTTCATACAAAGTATTGCTGCTGCTGCTGTTAAGCCATTTCAGTCGTGCCCGATTCTTAGAGACCCCATAGACTGCAGCCTACCAGGCTTCTCCATCCATGATATTTTCCAGGCAAGAGTACTGGAGTGGGTTGATACAAAGTATTAGACCACAGGAAAAAACTTGGTGGCTCAGAGGTTAAAGCATCTGCCTCCAGTGAGGGAGACCTGGGTTTGATACCTGGGTCGGGAAGATCCCCTGGAGAAGGAAATTGTAACCCACTCCAGTATTCTTGCCTGGAGAGTCCCATGGACAGAGAAGCCTGGTAGGCTACAGTCCATGGGGTCGCAAAGAGTCGGACACGACTGACCGACTTCACTTTCTTTCTTTCTTTCTTTCTTTCTTTCAATAAGGGACCTTGTGTGGACCTGAATGTCTCACCCAGATTATCCCTCCATCTCTCTCCATTCCATGAGGGGAATGTTGGCCCCTGAGGGCTCATAGCTGGCTCCCTTTCCAGGCATTGCCCTTAGCAAAGGAAACTGCCTCACCTGAGGTACCCCTCTCCCTGAGGATGGCCCATATCTAATAGTGATGGATGCAAAATACTGATACCTTGCTTCTTTCCTAAATTTAGGCAACACAGAAGAACGATCACAGCTCCAGAGGTCCTGTAGGATAAGCTAAGGCCTTGGTTGCAACAGTAGCAGCTCAACTTCTTCCTCTGATCAGTCTTGCTTCCCTTGCTCCTTTACAGGTATTATTCTTGAGTATCTACAACAATAACCTACTGCACACAAATCTCCATTTCAAGGACAGTTTTCAGATAACCTGAACAGGCCTGAAAGGCTAATTAGCATTGGAAAACAAGGTGAAGTCAAGCCCTGAGATATATAATTCCCTGGTTTTCCCAGGAGACAGCAATAATAATTAGAGATACAGTGACCCTCGCAATGACATGAACAAAGTTTCTAATCAATTGACTATTACCTGTAGACTGAGATGGTTTCCCCTGACGGTCTTCAAGGCATCCTTTACTCATTCTGACACTTGCTGGACATAATCTAATTTGCCTGACCAAAATCAATTTAGCCTCTGAAAATTTTGACTACGTGATGTTTCAGAAGAGAGTATATGAAAAAATAAAGCTGTTGTGTTATGGATCATTGCATTAGCTGAGAAAAGTTTGAAATAAGACCACAACTCATTCTTAAATCTTGGTCCTGGACATGTAGCAAAACTTAAGCAAATATGTGCTATAATGATTTAAGAAGGAAAACTTTTTTACAGCGAAGTCTATGAGATTTGAAAGTGCCTAGTTTCATTTTTCCTGGAAGAAAATGTTTTTATCTTCTTATTTGTTGTTTCATCTCTTATTTTATCCACCCGTCATCTTTGCGGAGTGATTCATTATTTCACAAGGACTGTGAAAAGAAAGACTGAGTTCAGAGATCATTTCTAGAAGCTGATGGGGACAGCTCAGTGATTTAAACTGCAGGACATTTTTATTTTTCAAACCAGATCTGATCTTCTACTTCAGGCATTTTATAATTCATGAAGACGAGCTTCAAACTTGTTTTCTCACTTGCCTATCTTGTGTTTGCAGGCTCTTCTGTATCTTTACATGAGCACAGCTCCCAGCAGGAACTACTGATTCCTCAAATTCTTCAAAGTTCTCCTGAGGCCATTGCCTCAGCACTGAAGGCAATCAGCAGTTGAGTGGACACATACATTTATTAGCTTCCGAATAATCTGCAGTGACGTATGGGATTGTTCTGTACTATTTACCAGCTTGGGAAAAAAAATAAGGTACCATTCTTTCTTTCTAACTGAAATATAGTTGATTTACAATAGTGTGCCAGTCTCTGCTGTACAGCAAAGTGGCTCCATTGTTCACATATAGACATTGTTTTTTAAAATATTCTTTTCCATTATGGTTTATCCCAGGAGATTGGATAATAGTTCCTTGTGATATCCAGTAGGATCTGGTGGTTTAGCCATTCTAAATGTGATACTTTATATCTACCAATCCCAAACTCCCTCTCCATCCCTCCTTTCCCAGCACCACCCCCCCCACTTGACAACCACAAGTCTGATCTCCATGAGTCTCTTTCTGTTTTGTAGATATTTATTTGTGCCATATTTTAGATTCCACATATAAGTGATATTATATGGTATTTATCTTTCTCTTTCTGACTTACTTCACTTAATGTGATAATCTCTAGGTGCATCCATGTTGTTGCAAATGGCATTACTTCACTCTATTTGTGCTATATTTTAGATTCCACATGTAAGCGATATTATACGGTATTTATCTTTCTCTTTCTGACTTACTTCACTTAGTGTGATAATCTCTAGGTGCATCCATGTTGTTGCAAATGGCATTACTTCACTCTTTTTTATGGCTGAGTAGTATTCCATGGTATATGAAACACATCTTCTTACCCGTTTATCTGCTGATGGACATCTGGGCTGTTTCCATGTCTTGGCTCTTGTGACTAGTACTATTATGAACATATGGCTGCATGTATCTTTTTTAGTTATAGTTTTGTCTGAATATATGCCCAGGAGTGGAATTGCTGGATCATATGGTAATTATATTTTTAGTTTTCTGAGGAACCTCCATGCTGTTTTCCACAGTGGCTGTACCAATTGACAATCCCACCAACAGTGTAGGAGGGTTCCCTTTCCTTCACACCCACTCTGGCATTTGTTATTTGTAGACTTTTTATTGATGGTCATTCTGACTAGTGTAATCTAGTAAGGTATCATTCTTTTTAATATTCTAATTCAGTTACTCTCATCCCTCAATCTACCTATGGAAGAAAGTTCCATCTTGGAGATCTTTTTTCCTGAAAGAAGTTCCAAGACTCAGAGGTATTTATTCAGTCCAGTGAATTAAATTCAGTCCATTAAATTCAGTTAAATTTAGTCCATTTAAATGAGCAACCCTTTCCGATGAGTAAATGGAATACTCTCCTTGGTCAGAATCTTAGTCCTTTCAGGCTACTGTAAACAAAAATACCAAAGACTGTGTGGCTTAAATGACAAACATTTGTTTCTTGTGGCTCAGGAGGCTGGGAAGTCCAATATCAAGGTTCTGGCATATTTGGGGTCTAGTGAAGCTCTGCCTCCTTGTTCACCAGTCAGTCAGTTCAGTCGCTCAGATGTATCCAACTCCTTGCAACCCCATGGACTGCAGCAGGCCTCCCTGTCCATCACCAACTCCAGGAGCTTGCTCAAACTCATGCCCATCAAGTCGGTGATGCCAGCCAATCATCTCGTCCTCTATCATCTTCTCCTCCTGCCTTCAATCTTTCCCAGCATCAGGGTCTTTTTCAGTGAGTCAGTTCTTTGCATCAGGTGGCCGGAGTATTGGAGTTTCAGCCTCAGCATCAGTCCTTCCAATGAATATTCAGGACTGATTTCCTTTAGGATTGACTGGTTTTATCTCCTTGCAGTTCAAGGGACTCTCAAGAATCTTCTCCAATACCATAGTTCAAAATCATCAATTCTTTGGCACTCAGCTTTCTTTGTGGTCCAGTTCTCACATCCATATATGACTATTGGAAAAACCATAGCTTTGACTAAGTAGACCTTTGTTGGCAAAGTAATGTCTCTGCTTTTTAGTATGAAGTATAGATTTGTCATAGCTTTCTTGTTCATAGAGGGCCTTTTCTCTTGTTTTTATATGGTGGAAGGGTTGAAGGAGCTCTCTGGAGCCTTTTTTTTATAAGAGCACTAATCCCATTCATGAGTGCTCCATTCTCATCATCTAATCATCTCCCAAAGACCCCACCTCCAAATGCCATTGCCTTGAGTTTTAGAGTTTCAACATATGGATTTGAGGGGATACAAACATTCAGTCTATAGCAGGGGATTCAGCTGCAGAGATTGTTATTTCCACTGTGCCAGTGCAGTCTTTGCCTACTGAAGAGACGACAGCACATCTGCCAAAGCTGACCTGATCAGAATCTCTCGTCATTCAGGGGAAAGAAGCATTGGTGTCTTGTTCAGCTAAGATTGCTCTCAGCCCTATAACTCTGGAGGCACAGGTCCCGGCCCTACTCAAAAACCTAGTCACCATCCCAAGGCCACCATGCCATGATGCTGAAGTAGCTGGGCTAGAGGTATACAATAATCTAACACATGCTCTGGCCAGAATTGTATCCCCCTATGCAAACACCACTTGCTACCATAGCTCAGTTAGTCTACTCTCTAGTCCCAGAAAATGAGTCCCCAGTGCTGTTTTACTAGAAGCATAGGAATAGGCCTGGCTCCACAGAAACAGTGGTCCTGCTGATACAGACTAGCCACCACCTCAAAGAGAAGGGAAAGTCAGGAACCACACTGGGTCTCTCTACCCTCCAGTTCCAGGGCCCAGCCACTTCCTTACCTAGCAGACTTCTCAGCCTTCCAGCTGTCTCATCCCCATGGCCCACCATCAACAATCAAAATGTAGATCCACTAACCTAATGCACAAAGGCTTGGTTTCCTGTAACACAGCAGCCTAGGATAGCAAGAGTCTTAAAACAATGCCATTACATAGAATTTCTCTGATTCAGCTCTGTGAGGCCTGGGGAACTCTCAGAATACAGCGTGCTACTTCTGAGAATTCTGAGTGGTCTTGCACCTGCTCCCTGAGGCAGTTCTTTCAGGTTTCGTAGATTTCACTTCTCACAGTATTCACAGGTATTATTGCAGTTCCCTCGGGAGCCACCTCTTGTCCTGGCTGACTTCCCGCTGCAGCCCGATGTCCATTACTGTTGACCAGGCCCACAGGAGGCATGGGACTGCAGACCACAGTGCCGCCTGCAGCTCCCACCTGGCCAGGGCACTAACGCACAGCAAGGTGGCTGCCAGCAAAGCCCCATCAAGGCAGGCGCTGTGCCCGCCGAGGGAGCTGTCTTCCATCACTGTCGGCTCAACTACCAGCACCTCGTCTCTAGGTCTTCAGCTTTCGCCTCACCTCACTTCAGCCCCCTCCCTGAGACGTAGGTCAACACCCTCAGGGGCAGTTACAGATTCACCCTGTGCTTCCCCGGAGCTCTGTGCAATGCCTGAAGCGCGACTCACTCTGCTTCCAGGGCACCTTTCTCACCCTGCTGCCCTGGTTAGACAGGAAGGCGGAGCCCTGGCAGCCCATCCTCTGCTCTGCAGACATGTTCGCACACGCTTGGACCCCAGGGAGAGCGCGACTCAGCCGGAGGCGGCAACTGCTGCCGCCGGCGTGAGGTCACGTGTACTTTCCAGACTAGGGATGACTGCCGACTGGGGGCTCAGAACCTCTGGGGAGAGGCTGAGATGGGGCAGAGAGTGGAGGGTGCTGAGGTTTCTCCGTCAGAGCTAACTCATGCAGTAAAGTTCAATGTGATGAGGTAGGACGTCACCAGAGAGTTTGCTAAAGGAAAGGAAGAGAATGTTCAGGGGCCACAGCTCAGTTATAGTATTTTTATTTCTCTGCAGTCTCCTCACTGAATTATCCCTCTGATTATCCTTTAAAACCTTCAGTTTTTCATGAGGATGAATAACCTTGTGTTGTGTGAAAAGAGTGACCCTCTGAGAGAAGACTTGAGATGGCTTCCTCTTGCAGACGCAGGTATTTAGAGCACTGTGAGCTTCTCTGAGGGAAAAACCTTCAGCCTTATAAAATCCATGGAAGGGAGACTGTGTCAGCTCGATTCCTCAGGAGTCAATTAATTAAAGTTAAGTCCCCGCAAACACTGCCAAATGCCAGCTCCAGATTAAACGGCGTGGATAGGCATTAGGCTCTGACCTCCTGTCACTGGCTGGGTACCTGGCAGATTTTAGCTTGTGTGCTGATCCAACAGAAATAAGTATTAACTCACGAGGAAGGCAGATAAAGAGTTCAAGGACAACCGTGAGCATTTAAATTGGGGGACTTTTCATCTCTTCGTCTTCTGCTCTTCTTTGCAAAGTTTTCATCTTTTTTTTTTTCATCCACCCTTCTATTTCAGTGCCGTCTTCTCATTGGGGGTGTGTTTGGTGAAGTAAACTGAAATCTGTCTGGTTTGGGGTTTGAGAAGCCACCTCTCTCTCGACTAGCATACCTTCCTCTCTGATTTACGAAGACCCCGTGTGATTCTGTTGCAAAGCTCAGTCTGAGTTTAGAGCTGGGCACAGAGGCATACAGAGCAGGTAGCCAGACACTGGCTGTAAGAGTTGGATACTCACTGGGGAAAAAAATAGTTCTGTCATGAGGGAACCCCCCCACCCCAGCCTGCTGGGGGTGCTTCAAGTGCTGCTTCCATTCCTCAATCTTCCCCATCAGGTTGGCACAAGTGTGAAATTTCAGGGTCTCAGATTTCTTCTCTCCTTTCTGTCTTCCAAATTTCTCTTTTAAAAGGTCATCTCCAGTCTAAGCAATGATCATTCATGTCTGCCTTAGTAGAGATCTATTTATTAAGCCACTTTCCCAAGTAAGTGGAGGAAACAGGGCACAGAGCAGTAAAGTTTAAGAAAATGGGGCTTTTGTAGGGGAGTTTAATGAATTTAAAAGAGGCCCATGGCTAGGTGAAACGGAAGAAGAGAGCAAACAAATGGACTATCCACTATGCACATCAGTCCAATTAAGTAGATATTAATCCCCTCACAGTAGGTACATGTTATTTTTGGATTTTTAAACATGAGAAAGTTGAAGTACAGAGAAGTTAATCATTTGTCCCACTACTGAACGCGGAGCCAAGATTCCAAGTCAGGATGACCTGATCGCTCGGCCATGGTACCTCCCCAAAATACATCACTTAAATTGTTTTTCCAGGGGAGCCGCAGCTGGAAGAGGGACCACCGTCCCTTGGCCTGTGAAGGGATGTGTTCAGAGCTCCCTCTACCGAGGTCTGTAACTATTCCCTGCTTGTTAATCTGCTGGTTGAGAAGTGCTGAGAGTCTCATTGGTTATGTCTTAAATCAGATGCCTGCAATAATAAAGATGACTAGCATAATAATGCTATTGTTTATGGAGGGCTTGCGCTGTGCTAAGCGCTTTACAGACACTGTCTCAGAGAGAATGCAAGTAGAGCAAATGCCATCACCGGTCATCAGCATTTGACCTTTTCCTTGGAACCCAAAAGCCGCATAATCTCAGTGTGTATTCCAGTCAGGAAACCAGCTTACTAATTGATCCAAAAGCCGAATTCATTTTATTTTTCTCTGCCTGGCGAACTCCCTCAGCCATGCTCTCCTGAACCTGATATGAAATCTTAGGGATGTCTCTGGTTTCTAAGGATGCTGAGATGAGAAAAGTTCTCTGGTCACCTTCAAACATTATCGAGTCTGGTTTGGTTGACACAGAGTTCTGTCTGTTCTGATACAGTAACAAAACTCCTAACTCATTTACAGTGAAAACTTGTTTTCTCCCCATCACTCCATCCAGGTCTGCTTCCCCCGATCACACCCCCAGAGTTTTACCATGTCAGCTTTCCTCCCACCACCAGATCCTGTTCTGCCCTACCCTGTGCCTAGGCCCCGGAGTAGGGTTTAGAGAGAAAACGTACAGATGTAAGTTGGTGTCAGTGCCATTTGGGCTTGGGCGATATCTGAGGTTGACTTTTATTTGTGTGGGACACTTGGGCAACTTCCTCAGAAAACCCAGCTGTGCCCTGGGGTCCCAGTGCCTTTGAACAGACAGTGCCTCTGTTCAAGCCGTCCGCTTACACCCCTCTGCCTTCAGGCTTCAGAAGCGTGTGCCTCAGAGGCATCCTTGTGCCACTCCAGACTGTCCTCATGGCCAAGCTGGCTCTCCCTGTGAGACCCACACCGATCCATGGAGAGCAGTCACTTTCACTCCGCAGTCTAATTCACTCCCAAGGACGTGCACTCGTCTTTTCTCTGACAACTCCAGGCCACAGGGTCAAACCTGGGGGTGGAGCGTGCCTGACACAAAGTCCGCTGTCTGAGTGGCCCTCTGAAGCTCCTCTCCTTTGGCCTAAGGGCGACATTCTTTCCCTCTCCATAGCCAGACTTGGACTGAGAGAGAAATACAGTAGAGACTCCCATAACACTGCAAACTGCATCCAAAGAAAACATCTGTGAACCCTTGATCAGTTTCACAGAGCTTCTGCCATCTCCTTAACACGCCTGCACGTGGGAAATCACATCCTTGGCACCTCGTGTTTTATTCTTGGATAGTAAGCTCAGTGGCAACCGCAGAGAAGCCTTGGAGGTCCTGTTTTACTCCAGGAAGAGTACATTCACACTCTCACCCTCCACCACTCACACTTTCTGAGAAATTCTACGCTTTGTAACAATCAGATCGCCTTGTATTGCCAAGTTCCGGAGTAGCAAGCAGCTCACCCAACTCTGGCTCGCACATCGTGACTGGATATAAACCCCCACTTCCTGGAGAAAGATCAGGCCGTGTGGATTTTTTGCATTTTCAAGGCTATGAAACTCTTCTAGATTCTTTACGGTCACCCCATCCCCCTCGACAATTTATGGAATGTTATTGCAGTGAGACGGAAAACAATTTCATAACCATTGTAAAGATCCTTTGGAAATGTCTTAAACAATCCCAACATCTCTGTTAAACTTGTTTTAAAAAACAAAGAAAAAAAATACCCTGTCATAGACTAGCCCTATTCTTCAAACTTTTCTAAAAATTTTTATTTCATTTTGGAATATAGTGGATTAACAAATAATGTTGTGATAGTTTCAAGTGAACAGTGAAGGGACTCAGCCATACTTATACATGTATCCATTCTCCCCCAAACTCCCTTCTCATCCAGGCTGCCGCATAACCTTGAGTAGAGTGGCATGTGCTATAAATTAGATTCTTGTTGGTTATCCATTTTAAATATAGGAGTGTATACATGTTCACAAACTCCCTACCTATTCTTTCTCCCATCCTTTCCCCATCTCCAAGATTTAAATATGAGTATAGAAGGCATCTGTTTTTCCCTCTTCAATTGTAATGTGAAGCCCACATAATCTGGGAGAAATTTTCTCTGAAAATAGGCATGGAGATAGTACTTTAAACAAAATGTATTTTCTATTATCAGCACTAAATATATATTAATCCATATCTTAGTGGCTCCTTAGCTGATCACAGGCTGAAGAATAATGATCAAATTGAAGCTTGACTTCTTCACATTCAATCCCAATATATTTAGCCAAATTTTTATTTTTAAAAAGAAAAAAATGCTTTGCAATGTTGGCAGTTGCTCACTGAAATTTCACTGATTATTCTCATTTATTTCCAATGATTAGTATCAGTCTTAGAATCAATATAATATGCTGTGTGTGTATATACTGTTGTACTTTGTTGTACTGTGTAAGTGTAATAATACAAGTAAACCTCAATATGTGTGATAGATAAAACATGAAGCCAAAGTCTTGGGTACAATGACTCTTTTTTCGAAGAGGACAGGATCTTGATCAGAACCTGCTTAAGTCACATTCAGTTCAGTTCAGTCGCTCAGTCATGTCCGACTCTTTGCGACCCCATGTATCGTAGCACGCCAGGCCTCCCTGTCCATCACCAACTCCAGAATTCACTCAAACTCACGTCCATCAAGTCCGTGATGCCATTCAGCCGTCTCATCCTCTGTCGTCCCCTTCTCCTTCTGCCCCCAATCCCTCCCAGCAGCATAGTCTTTTCCAATGAGTCAACTCTTCACATGAGGTGACCAAAGTATTGGAGTTTCAGCTTTAGCATCAGTCCTTCCAAAGAACACCCAGGACTGATCTCCTTTAGAATAGACTGGTTGGATCTCCTTGCAGTCCAAGGGACTCTGAAGAGTCTTCTCCAACACCACAGTTCAAAAGCATCAATTCTTTGGCGCTCAGCTTTCATCAGTCCAACTCTCACATCCATACATGACCACAGGAAAAACCATAGCCTTGACTAGATGGACCTTGTTGGCAAAGTAATATCTCTGCTTTTGAATATGCTATCTACGTTGGTCATAACTTTCCTTCTAAGGGGTAAGTGTCTTTTAATTTCATGGCTGCAGTCACCATCTGCACTGATTTTGGAGCCCAAAAAAATAAAGTCTGACACTGTTTCCATTGTTTCCCCATCTATTTGCTGTGAAGTGATGGGACCAGATGCCATGATCTTCATTTTCTGAATGTTGAGCTTTAAGCCAACTTTTTCACTCTCCTCTTTCACTTTCATCAAGAGGCTTTTTAATTCCTCTTCACTTTCTGCCATAAAGGTGGTGTCATCTGCATATCTGAGGTTATTGATAATTCTCCCAGCAATCTTGGTTCCAGCTTGTGTCTCTTCCAGCCCAGAATTTCTCATGATGTACTCTGCATGGAAGTTAAATAAGCAGGATGACAATATACAGCCTTGACATACTCCTTTTCCTATTTGGAACCAGTCTGTTGTTCCATGTCCAGTTCTAACTGTTGCTTCCTGACCTGCATACAGGTTACTGTCAAAGCCTAGGGAGGGTTTGTTTTTTTGTTTTTTTGTTTTTGCAATGAGAAGCAGTTCACCAGGCTTTAAGATACTCAAAGGCAGGGAATGGATGCTGTGTAAATAAAAGATTTTAAGGCTCTAGGACTGTTGCTATTTATGGTAGGTGCTTATTTGTATGATGCTTATTTATAGAATATCCTTAATATGAGTTTTACTTTTCTTTTGGGGGGCATCCTAAGGAGATGACAACCTTCCATCCATGGTTGCACTGACAAGGTTGCTTTATCTGGAGCCATGAGAGTGCTCTGGTGCCCCACACATTCAAACTTCCACCGCTTTACCAGAACTAGCATGTCTCACGACCGAGGCCCCAGCACCAAGGTCCTCTCTTCAGAAACTCTTTCCATCTCTCTATCATGACCTTCCTTTGATAACATCAAAGGAGTCTTCACTGTTTAAAATATTCTTGTTCATTTGTTATTATCTGCCTCCTCCTCTGATGTTTAAACCCCAAGAAGACAGCAACCTTGACCTCATTTGTGACATATCTGGGACCTAGAATAACATCTGGCACGTATTAGATCCCTGACATAGAAGCTCTGACCACTGGTCAGAGGAACCTTGAGCAAGTTGCTCCATTGCTGTGAGCTTGAGTCTTTATCCTTAGGGCTGGGGAGCTGCTCAAGGTAATTTTTAAAGTTCCTTCTGGCTATTAAAGCACACTATTCTTCAAAATACTGATATCTTTATATAATTTTCCCTTTTCATAAATTCAAATTATTGGTAAAAAATAAGGAGACATATCCTTACTGGTCATCATTACTGATTTTCAGTTAAAATATGTGTCCTCCATCTAATCTCTCTGGCATCTGGGAATAATTTTAATATATAGTTAATCCCTTCTCTTAGTAATGTCTTATTTCTTAAACATGTTAGTGTGAACTGCTGACATCCTTTTTGTAAATTATCCATTGCCAACCTTACTATCCATTTCTTTTGGCTAAAGGGAAGGGTTATATTCTGTGCTCAAGGAATTCCTGAAGAAACCACGAAGACAAGTTGGGACAAAGCTGTATAACAGAGAAGATACCCAGACATGTAGCCAGGAGTATGTATAACTGTGAGACAGATAGAGGGACAAGGAAACTGTAAAAGAAAACAGATCCACAAAAAACAGACCCAAGGAAGAGCAGGAGAGAAAGATTTCCTTATGGATGCCTAGAAATGCTGAGGAAAGCCCTGGTTATTTTCAGAAGGGAGATCTCACCCAGCCACCTCTCATTGCCATACATGGGGATCTGATGTGGATGCTGGATATAGTAATGTTTTGGGTTTGATGATGGCAGACACTAGAGAGCATGAGGCTGAGAGCAAGTCACCCTTCAGTCCTCAAATAACACGCAGAAATTTCTGAATCAGTTTACGTTAAACTACAACCATGGGAAGCAAGGTGGCCTTGCTCAGTGTTCAGGACTCTGGCCTGGTGCATGAATCTTTTCATCCTGTAAATCAGGACGTCCAAACACTTGCTTCCAAGCAGCAGAAAACTTCAGGAAAGGAGCCAGTTCATTTGAAGTCAGAGTTTTTTTAGGCACCCACTAGGGTTTAGAGCCCATTGATTTGCTAGCTGTAATCAGCTTTCTACTTTCCAGAGATCATCTTTGCTTGAGTTAATCTGCAGATAATCTGGATTTAAAAGTTCCAGCCTCTTAGTAATATGGGTCACCCCCCATCTGTGAGGCAAGTACACTATTAGGCAAACACAGTTTTCACCATCTTCTCCTCAGCTTTCTAAGAAAGATTCTTCAGTTGAGATGCTCAGCTTCCTGGCCTTTGTTTCACGGATGGATCAGTGAGTAAAGTGAAGAGAAATACCTAACGGTCTTACACTGATTTATGTACATTTAGACAAAAGAAAGAAAAAAATCAAAAGCTTGAGTTTTCTGCAAAGGAAAACTTTCAGAAGCAATAGGGAGAGAAGGAAACAGTCTAAGAAGCAAAAGCAATGTAAAAAGGCCACAGGGTCCTGAAGACTTAGAGACAGGGTAGGAAGAGATTGGGGGGCGCCGCTGCTGGGCACTGTGGGGCTTCATGGAGCTGAACAGGCAAAGAAGTTTTAAGGCAGGTCATTGACATGTTACATGATGCAATCCCCCCCTCAAATGACTTCACTAAGGACTCACGTTATATTTCACATCTGTGGAAAGCAGAGATTTCTTTAATATATGTTGCTGAGTTGGATCTTAGAGCAGGACTTGATGGTCACGATTTGGGTGCCATGAGAAAGGGTGATAAAATGAGCTGATGGCATCTGAGACTCTCCCCTTGGGAATGAAGTCACTGAAATGGCTCAAGTCTGTCAAGAGCAGTTAACCCTAACCCACAGGGGCTTAGGATAAGCACACATGACCTCCCCTTGTGCCCCTCCCCTGCTTACCCCCTCCGGACTTCCTGCAGGGACCACTGAGCCCCGCCACCACCTCACACAGCCCCCACCATACCGCTCCCAGGAGGAAATACTCCCAAAACGTACAGTTGTTTCTCATGTTGTGATAAACAATATATATGGTTATAGGCCCTTGACATATACAGGTTATTTTCAAAGAAAGCAAACAAATCATTTCTGAATTACGGCAGTGATTAAACAATGGATTGGGTCCATTACAGTTGGTCCATTATAGAATCAATGCCTCTGGACAAATGTATGAAAAATAAAATCAATGACTTTGGTAATTTAGAAATTTGCACTTCTTGGAAGCACAACACTAGATTAAACCATCCTTCAGTGGTCTTGTTCTCCCCTGTCATAAGGGAATGCTACTTCCTCTTTCAGCTTCCTCCCTTCCCGTTCATTTTTATGCTGCAGCCTGCAAGACCTCTGTTAAATAACACATGCTTTGATTATGCTCAGAAACCTACAATGTCATCAGCTGAATTAAAGCCACAATCCTCTCAGGATTTTAGGCTCTTCTGTGCATAGGCCACTTCACCTCTCATATCTCACCAACAACATCCATCACCTCTACCCACTTCAAGCCTCCAGTCCTGTGTCCATCCAGGCTACCTCTGCTCCTGCTGGTCTGAGCCCCACCCCGACTTCTCCTCCCTCCCCACCCCACTCATGCTCACTAGACCCTTTAAGCTCCAGCTCAAACGTTCCTGTCTTTCGCGTACCCTTCACTGCTGGCAATAGTCCCTGCCATGCCAATAGCTTCAGTCTTTAAATTCCTTTGAATTTATTCCTTGCAGTATTTGCAGGGTTTATTTTTCTTCCTGTATTCTGATCTACTACTTAGTTACCCTGCACAATTTAGCTCTTTCACCTATAAGTACATTGTGAAAGTGTTAGTCACTCAGTCATGTCTGACTCTTTGCGAACCCATGGACTGTAGCCCACCAGGCTCCTCTATCCATGGAATTCTCCAGGCAAGAATATTGGAATGAGTTGCCATTCCCATCTCTGGGGGATCTTTCCCACCCAGAGATCGAACCTAGGTCTCCTGCATTGCAGGCAGATTCTTTACCATGAGCCACCAGGAAAGCCCCAAGTACACTATAGCAGTTCTACTTATGATGCCACCATTGTAATGGGTGAACCTACTATTATAGATCCGCCCATGAGTGGGTCTTACACAGCACCTTTTGGCAAGGAAGCTCACCCGGGTGGCTGGGTCAGTCCATCTGGCCCCCAGAAACCCATCTGCTTCAGATTCCTGTTTTAATTGCCATGGAAGGGCTCTTTTAATAAGATTATAAAAAAGACAACCAAAAAAAGTTAACTTGAGAAGCAGTAGTTTCACATTATGGGATATGGAATAACTCATATGATTAAGCATTGAAATGATGCTTGGATGCTTGGGGCACTGAGATGACCCAGAGGGATGGTACGGGGAGGGAGGAGGGAGGGGGGTTAAGGATGGGGAACACGTATATACCTGTGGCGGATTCATGTTGATGTATGGCAAAACCAATACAATATTGTAAAGTAATTAACCTCCAATTTAAATAAAATTTTTAAAAATTATATAACAAAATGGATCAAAAGTTTTTTTTTGGTCATGTGTATCTGTTAATCCTATATCCCCAATTTATCCCTGTCCCCTCTCCCACTTTGGTAGCCATAAGACTGTTTTTTATATCCATGAGTCTGTTTATCCTATATTTAATATCTTGTTGCCTAGTCGCTAAGTCATACTCGTCTCTTTGCGACCCTATGAACTGCAGCACGCCAGGCTTCCTGTCCTTCACTATCTCCCTGAGCTTGTTCAAAGTCATGTCTCTTGACTCAGTGATGCCATCCAAACATCTCATCCTTTGTCACCCCTTCTCCTCTTGCCCTCAATCTTTCCCAGCATCAGGGTCTTTTCCAAATAGTCAGCTCTTCACATCAGGTGGCCAAAGTATTGGAGCTTCAGCTTCAGGACCAGTCCTTCCAATGAATATTCAGGGTTGATTTCCTTTAGCATTGACTGGTTTGATCTCCTTACTGTCCAAGTGACTCTCGAGTCCTCTCCGGCACTACAGTTCGGAAGTACCAATTCTTCAGTGCTCAGCATTCTTTGTTGTCCAACTCTCACAACCATACAAGACTACTGGGAAAACCATAGCTTTGATTATACAGACCTTGTATTCAAAGTGATCCCTCTGCTTTTTAATATCCTGTCTAGGTTTGTCATAGATATTCTGCCAAGGAGCCAGCGTCTTTTAATTTCGTGGCTGCAGTACCCGTCCAAGTTAATTTTGGGGCTTAAGAAAATGAAATCTAACACTGTTTTCACATTTTCCCCATCTATTTGCCATAAAGTTATGGGACTGGATGCCATGATCTTCATTTTTTGTAAGTTTTAAACCTACTTTTTCCCTCTCCTCTTTCACCTTCATCAAGAGGCACTTTAGTTCTTCTTCACTTTCTGCCATTAAAGTGATATCATCTGCATATCTGAGGCTGTTGATATTTCTTCCAGCAATGCCTTCCCTTGGGATTGGAGTGAAAACTGACCTTTTCCACTCCTGTGGCCACTGCTGAGATTTCCAAATTTCCTGGCATAATGAGTGCAGCACTTTCGCAGCATCATCTTTTAGGATTTGAAATAGCTTAGCTGGAATTCTATCACTTCCACTAGTTTTCTTTGTAGTGATGCTTCTTAAGGTCCATTTGACTTCACACTCCAGGATGTCTGGCTCTAGGTGAGTGATCACACCATTGTGGTTATCCGGGTCATTAAGAGCTTTTTTTGTACAGTTCTTCTATATATTCTTGCCACCTTTTCTTATTTCTTCTGTTAGGTCCTTGCTGTTTCTGTCCTTTATTGTGCTCATCTTTGAATGAAATGTTCCCTTTGTAGCTCCAATTTTCTTGAAGAAATTGCTATTCTTTCCCATTTTATTGTTTTCCTCTGTGTGTGTGCATTGTTCACTTAAGTAGTCTATCTTATCTCTCCTTGCTGTTCTCTGGAACCCTGCATTCAGTTGGGTGTATCTTTCCTTTCTGCTTTGCATTTCGCTTCTCTTCTTTTCTCAGCTATTTATAAGGCCTTCTCTGACAACCACTTTGCCTTCTTGCATTTCTTTTTCTTGGGGACAATTTTGGTCACCACCTCCTGTACAATGTTATGAACCTCTATCCATAGTTCTTGAGGCACTCTGTCTACCAGATCTAGTCCCTTGAATCTATTCATCACCTCCAGTGTATAATCATAAGTGATTTGATTTAGGTCATAGCTGAATGGGCTAGGTTTTCCCTACTTTCTTCATTTGAGACTAAATTTTGCAATAAGGAGTGATGATCTAAACCACAGTCAGCTCCAGGTCTTGTTTTTGCTGACTGTATAGAACTTCTCCATCTTTGATTGTAAAGAAAGTAATCAATCTGATTTTGGTACTGACCATCTGGTGATGTCAATAAGTAGAGACATCTCTTGTGTTGTTGGAAGAGAGTGTTTGCTATGACCAGTGCATTCTCTTGGCAAAACTCTGTTAGCCTTTGCCCTGCTTCATTTTGTTACTCCAAGGCCAAACTTACCTGTTAGTCCAAGTATCTCTTGACTTCCTACTTTTGCCTTCCAGTCCCCTATTGATGAAAAGGACATCTTTTTTTGGTGTTCTAGGAGATCTTGTAGGTCCTCATAGAACTGTTCAACTTCAACTTCTTCAGCATTAGTAGTTGGGGCATAGACTTGGATTACTGTGATGTTGAATGGTTTGCCTTGGAAATTAACTGAGATCATTCTGTCATTTTTGAGATTGCACCCAAGTACTGCATTTCAGACTCTTTTGTTGACTATAAGGCCAACTCTATTTCTTCTAAGGGATTCTTGCCCACAGTAGTAGATATAACGGTCATCTGAATTAAATTCGCCCATTCCCTTCCATTTTAGTTCGCTGATTCCTAAAATGTCGATGTTCACTCTTGCCATATCCTGTTTGACCACATGCAATTTGCCTTGATTCATGGACTTAACTTTCCAGGTTCCTAAGCAGTATTGTTCTTTATAACACTGGACTTTATTTTCACCACCAGAAACAATTGCAACTGGGCATCATTTCTGCTTTGGCTCAGACTCTTCATTCTTTATACATCTATTTCTCCGCTCTTCCCCAGTAGTATATTGGACATCTACCAGCCTGGGTGGTTCATCTTTCAGTATCATGTCTTTTTGCCTTTTCATACTGTAACAAGCTATAAATATATATCTTGTAACAAACTATAAATGGAAAGGAATAGAAAAATATAGATAACATACATATATGTGTGTAACTGAATTCCTGTGCTATATACCTGAAACTATCACAATATTGTAAATCAAATATACTTCAATAAAAAAATGGTTTATTCTTTGGGATATCTTTAGACCTTATACATACCCCAAAGAATGTTTGGTGGTCAGATAAATTGACTAAATACTGGGTTAACCAAACAGGTTTCCCTACTCTATTTGGCATTCCTGAAAGTCCCCTCATGTTTGCACTGGAAATCTCCTGGAGTGGGTTAGAGGATTCCACACATGAGTCGACCCCAGGACCATTTTTCAATGGAGCAATTTCTAAGGAGCATATTCCAAGAAACTCATTCTGTCTGTGACTGATGTGGCTCAGGTTTTAACTTTGGTAATTTAGAAATGAGCCCTCTGGGACTAAGGGAACTTTGTTGCTCCCTTCCAAAGCCCACCTCAGCAGGCCCTTGCTTGAGCGTTTAGCGAGGGTGGCTGAAGGAAAGTTTTATCTGCTGTCCCTGACTTCGTGCTTTGTTTCCTTGTCTGGTCATGTGGAGTGCCCTGTTCTGTTCTTTGTGTGTTGAGCCACATCACACATCAAACATCACCGATAATTCTCAGTCCCTGTCTGCATTTGCTCAGTTGGAATTCCAGTCCAGAGAGGCAGCCACGAGGACTGATGAGCACCATGAATTCTGGACCACTTACCAGCTGTGTAAACCAGGGGCATTTCTTAATCTCTCAGTGCACTTCATCTATAAAGTAGGCATGATTATGGGACACACTTCTCAAGATTTTGTGAAAGGTTCCTATAGGGAGAGTGTTATTCAGAATCTGGCCTCGACTAGTGCTGTTGGTATTAATATTAATTTACAGTATGCTCCTCAAGGAATCCATTTCTCTAACTATAGCTATTGCTATTATGAGGATCCATGTAAATCTGAAAACGTCCGGAATCTGACTCATGGCTTGAAAACCACTAGCTGTACTTGCCTGAGAAAAGTCTTCCATCTGTTCTTTGGTGGGAAAAAGAAAGAAGAGAAATTGAATGAATTAACTGCTGTTGGTAAGAAGAAAACAGCTTCTGGGCTGAGAGTTATCTCAGAGTTATTCCCTATGACTGTGTTTCAGAGGTCAGCAAACTTCTGTCCAGGGCCTGACTGTAAATATTTCAGGCTGTGTGTGATAGTTCTCTGTGCTAATCACTCAACCCTGCCCTTGCAGTGTGAGAGCAGCCACGGGCAATGTGTAAGCCAAAGGGCATGACTGTAGTCTAATAAGACCTGATGTGTAACGTCAGGAAGCTGGCTAGATTTTGCCTGCAGGCCTTGTCTGGGGACCTCTGCTCTGCTGTTATCAACCCTGAATTTCCCAGGGATGGGATGTTTTCAGGACGGCTCTGTCCACCAAATATGAGTAGGAAAGCTGACCCTTCTGGGAACCAGTAGAGGTGAGAGAAGCCAGTCCAAGAGAAAGCCAACACACTTTGGAAACTAGCACTGAAAGAACTGCAGGGAAAAATAGTGCAGTCTGGTGACACTGTAGACGTCTGGATCAACTTTGCCGAAGCCTGCCTTACTGTGGGACTTTATGGTTACATAAGCCAGTAAATCCCCGTTTCTGTTTAAGCCAAGTTGAATCCGGTTTTCTTGTCACATGCCAACCAAAGTCTTCTAGCCCTCCACCATGATTACAGCTATATTAAATAAATCAATGAACACTTTATGGTGGATGTGCCTGGTGTTCAATTTGTGTCTTATATCTGGTAAAAACTTTTGCTGACTTACTCAGAAAACGAAATTTAACAACCAAAACCCATTTCAAAAGGAATATATAGCCATTCATCTAAACATTTCTAGGGCACTTTCATCATTTCTAAAGTGCTTGGGGACATTATCTTTCAAGTATCTCTTATTCCTATTTTATTTATAAAGCTCTCTTGTATTTCAGTTATATGGCTTCTGGCTCTTCTGTTATTCTACACAATAAAAACAAGCAAACTCACCCATCAATCTATAACCCCTCAAAATTCCAACTCTAGTTGAAAAGGACTCTAAGTATAAATAAGAGAGGTGCTTGTACTGCCTTCATAAATCAGCTTCTCATAAGATTTCTTTAATGCCTCGGAGTCGGTCCTAAACCTAACGCTGTAGGATGCTGTAATGACAGTTTGTCTCTTGTCTATCGCAGACAGGGTGGTGCCAGGCACTCAAGCGAAGTGCCTAGGAATGTTGTCCAAGTCCACCTAGAGACCTGAGATCTTGAACACAAGAAATGGTAAAGACCTTACAACATTTACCCCCAAGATAGGGACCATGCCTGTGACGTCACTGAGGGAATGACACGAACTCACAACAGCACTGTCCCTCCTCACGCGCACACACCGACACGTGCCCTCAGACCCAGCCCCTGTGTCCCAGGACTTGACTGTCTTTCTGATCACCTCTGGAGATTTTGTGATGAAACAGTCAGAGGCAAGATTGTGTACTTACCTTGGACAGCAGTTCCCACTCTGGACAAATGACAGCACGCGTCAGACCCAGGATTCTGTATGGTCGTTAGGAATGGGTCATTGATTTGTGCATATGAGTCGGTCTTCTATACTGCTGTAACAAGTTACCATAAACTTACTGAAACAATATGTTTTTTAATCCTATAGTTCTTTAATTATATTTAATTTTTTTTTTACTGAAATATAGTTGATTTACAATATCATTTAAGTTTCAGGTGTACCAGCACAGTGAATATATACATATGTTGCTTTTCAGATTCTTTTCCCTTGTAAGCTATTACAAAATATTGAGTACAGTTCCCTGTGCTATAAAGTAGGTCCTCGTTGGTTATCTGTTTAATGCATAATAGTGCGGCGCCGTGCTAAATCACTTCAGTCATGTCCGATTCTTTGTGACCTTATGAACTGTAGCCCTCCAGGCTCCCCTGTCCATGGGATTCTCCAGGCAAGAATACTGGAGTGGGTGGCCTGACCTCCTCCAGCATATCTTCCCCACCCAGGGATCAAACCCATGACTCATGTCTCCTGCATTGGCAGGCAGGTTCTTTACCACTAGCGCCCCCTGGGAAGATACATGAGTGAAGTTGAGTGAAGTCGCTCAGTCGTGTCCGACTCTTTGCAACCCCATGGACCATAGCCTACCAGGTTCCTCCATCCATGGGATTTTCCAGGCAAGAATACTGGAGTGGGTTGCCATTTCCTTCTCCAGGAGATCTTCCCAACCCAGGGATTGAACCCGGGTCTCCCTCATTGTAGGCAGACGCTTTACCATCTGAGCCACCAGGGAAGCTGGGAAGATACATAAGAGTGTGTAAATGTTAATCCCAACATCATCGATTGTCCTTCTCCCCACCTTGGTTCCACTTTAGTAACCGTAACTTTGTTTTCTGTGTCCATGAGTTTCTTTTTGTGTTGGAAATAAGTCAATTTATGTCATTAAAAAAAATTTTTTTTCACATTTATGTGTGATATCATTTTATATGTCTTTCTCTGGCTTACTTCATATAGTATAATAATCTCTAATGTTTCATTCATAATCACTGCAAATGGCATTATTTCATTCTTTTTTAAGGATGAGCAATATTCCACTGTATATATGTACCACATCTTTATCCATTCCACTGTCAATGGACATTTAATTTACTTCCATGTTTTTAGTCAGTTCAGTTGATCAGTCATGCCTGACTTTTTGCAACTCCGTGGACTGCAGCACGCCAGGCCTCCCTGTGTCCATCACCAACTCCCGGAGTTTCGTCCATTGAGTCGGTGATACCATCCAACCATCTCCTCCTCTGTCATCCCCTTCTCTTCCTGCCTTCAATCTTTCCCAGCATCAGGATCTTCTCAAATCAGTTCTTCACATCAGGTGGCCAAACTATTGGAGTTTCCGCTTTAGCATCAGTCTTTCCAGTGAATATTCAGGACTGATTTCCTTTAGGATGGACGGTTTGGATCTCCTTGCAGTCCAAGGGACTCTCAAGAGTCTTCTCCAATACCACAGTTCAAAAGCATCAGTTCTTCAGCACTCAGCTTTCTTTACAGTCCAACTCTCACATCCATACATGACTATTGGAAAACCATAGCCTTGACTATACGGACCTGTGTTGGCAAAGTAATGTCTCTGCTTTTTAATATGCTGTCTAGCTTGGTCATAACTTTTCTTCCAAGGAGCAAGCGTCTTTTAATTTCATGGCTGCGGTCACCATATGTAGTGATTTTGGAGCCCCCAAAAATAAAGTCTGCCACTGTTTCCACTTTTTCCCCATCTATTTGCCATGAGGTGATGGGACCCTATGCCATGATCTTAGTTTTCTGAATGTTGAGTTTTAAGTCAGCTTTTTCACTCTCCTCTTTCACTTTTAAGAGGCTCTTTAGTTCTTCTCCGCTTTCTGCCATAAGGGTGGTGTCATCTGCATGTCTGACGTTATTGATATTTCTCCCGGCAATACTGATTCCAGCTTGTGCTTCATCCAGCCCAGCATTTCTCATGATGTACTCTGCATATAAGTTAAATATGCAGGGTGACACTATACAGCCTTGACTTACTGCTTTCCCGATTTGGAACCGGTCTGTTGTTCTGTGTCCAGTTCTAACTGTTGCTTCTTGACCTACACACAGATTTCTCAGGATGCAGGTCAGGTGGTCTGGTATTCCCATCTCTTGAAGAATTTTCTACAGTTTGTTGTGATCCACAGAGTCAAAGGCTTTGACATAGTCAATAAAGAAGAAGTAGATGTTGTTCTGGAACACTCTTGCTTTTTCAATGATCCAACGGATGTTGGCAATTTGACTTCTGGTTCCTCTGTCTTTTTTAAATCCAGCTTGAATATCTGGAAGTTCACAGTTCACATAACACTGAAGCCTGGCTTGGAGAATTTTGAACATTACTTTGCTAGCATGTGAGATGAGTGCTATTGTGCAGTAGTTTGAGCATTCTTTGGCATTGCCTTTCTTTGGGATTGTGATGAAAACTGACCTTTTCCAGTCCTGTGGCCACTGCTGAGTTTTCCAAATTTGCTGGCATATTGAGTGTAGCACTTTCACAGCATCATCTTTTAGGATTTGAAATAACTGGAATTTCATCACCTCCACTAGCTTTGTTCATAGTGATGCTTCCTAAGGCCCACTTGACTTCACATATCAGGATGTCTGGCTCTAGTTGAGTGATCACACCATCGTGATTGGGTCGTGAAGATCTTTTTTGTATAGTTCTGTGTATCTTGCCACCTCTTCTTAATCTCTTCTGCTTCTTTTAGGTCCATACCATTTCTGTCCTTTATTGAGCCCATCTTTGCATGAAATGTTCCCTTGGTATCTCTAATTTTCTTGAAGAGATCTCTAGTCTTTCCTACTCTATTGTTTTCCTCTATTTCTTTGCATTGATCACTGAGGAAGGCTTTCTTATGTCTTCTTGCTATTCTTTGGAACTCTGCATTCAGATGCTTATATCTTTCTTTTTCTCCTTTGCTTTTCACTTCTCTGCCTTTCGCTTCTCTTCATAGCTAGTTGTAAGCCCTCCTCAGACAACCGTTTTGCCTTTTTGCATTTCTTTTTCTTGGGGGTGGCCTTGAACCCTCCTGTACAATGTCATGAACCTCTGTCCATAGTTCTTCAAGCACTCTATCATGTCTAATCCCTTGAATCTATTTGTCACTTCCACTCTATAATTGTAAAGGATTTGAGTTAGGTCATACCTGAATGGTCTAGTGGTTTTAGCTATTACAAAATAGTGCTGCAATGAGTATTGGGGTGCACAGATTTTTTCAAATTATGGTTTGCTCTGGATGCATGCCCAGGAATGGGATTACAGGATCAAATTCTGGCTCCATTTTTTAGTTTTTTAAGGGATTGCTGTGCTGTTCTCTGTAGTGGCTGTGTTTACTGGCATTTCCACCAACAGTATAGCAAAGTTCTCTTTTCTCAACGCTCTCTTCAGCATTTATTATTTGTAGACTTTTTGATGATGACCATTCTGACTGATGTGAGGTGATACCTCATTGTAGGTTTGATTTACATTTATCTGATGATCAGTGATATTGAGCATCTTTTCATATGCCTGTTGGCCATCTGTCTTCTATGGAGAAACATCTCTTTACATGTTCTGCCTTTTTTGGATTGGATTGTTTGTTTTTCTGATATTGAGCTTCATGAGCTGTTTATATTTGGAGATTAAGTCCTTTTTTTTTTTTCTTTCAGTATCTTCATTTGAAAATATTTTCTCCCATTATGTGGGTTGTCTTTTGGAGATTAAATCCTTGTCAGTATCTTCATTTGAAAATATTTTCTCCCATTTATGTGGGTTGTCTTTTCAGTTTGTTTATGGTTTCCTTTGCTATGCAAAAGCTTTTAAGTTTAATTAGGTTTCATCATTTTATTTTGTTTTTATTTTCATTATTCTAGGAGGTGAATCCAAAACAAAAAAAAATTGCTGCAATTTATGTCAGTGTTCTGCATATGTTTTCCTCTGAGTTTTATAGTATGTGACCTTCCATTTAGGTCTTTAATGCATTTTGAGTTTATTTTTTTGTATGTTGTTATAGGATGTTCTAATTTTTTATTTGTTTGTATGTAGCTTTCCACTTTTCTCCCATTTCATAAGCTGTCTTTGAATTTTGTTTATGGTTTCCTTTGCTGTGCAAAAGCTTTTAAGTTTAATTAGGTCCCATGTGTTTATTTTTGTTTTTATTTTCATTACTGTAGGAGACAGATCCAAAAAGATATTGTTGTGATTTATGTCAAAGAGTATCTTAGCTATATTTTCCTCTAGGAGTTTCATAGTACTCCTCTTATAGTTCTTTAAAGCACAAGTCTGACAAGGATCAAAATGGGCTAAAAACAAAATGTCAGCAGGGCTACAATTTTCTAAAGGCTCTAGGAAAGAGTTTTCCATCTTTTTCGGCAGCTAGAGCCTGCCCATAGCTTGGCTCACAGGTTCCTTAATTGTCTAAAACCACCAGTGGAGAACTGAGTCATTCTCATGGTGAATCTCTCCAATTTATTTTCTGTCTCCCTCTTCCACACTTAAAGACCCTTGTGATTATATTGGGCCATCTAGACAATCCAAGAGAATCTTCCCATTTCAGGGTCAGATGATTAACAGCCTTAGTTCCGTCTGCAGCGTTAATTTTTCCCTTTGATGTATAGCAACACTGATGGTCAACAGGTAAAGCATCTGCCTGCAAAGCAGGAGACCCAAGTTCAGCCCCTGGGCTGGGAAGATTCCCTGCAGAAGGGAATGGCTACCCACTCCAGTATTCTTACCTGGGAAATCTCATGGACAGAGGAGCCTGGTGAGCTACAGTCCATGGGGCTGCAAAGAGTTGGACGCGACTGAGTGACTAAGCACAATATAGTCATAGGTTCCAGGGATTAGAACATGAACATCTTTGGGGGCGGATTGTTCTGCCTGCCACGAGGGAGAATGAGGAAAAACAGACAAAGTCTATTGAATAAGAGATAATGCTGAGAGCAAGCAAGAAAAGTAAAGCAAGGGAGGGGGTGGGTTATGCCAGACATGTGCATCCTTTTACACAGGTGGGTCAGAGAAAATCTCTTGATTAGGAGACACTGAGTAAAGATCTCCAAGAGATAAGGGAGCTAGGCATGAAAATATCTGGGGAGAAGCTTCCCCACCAACAGGAACAATAAGTGTCAAGGCCCCAAGGTGGGAGCAGGCTGGAGGTGTCTGAGGAATAAGAGGGACAGTCCCCCGTCGCTGAAGCTGCCTGAGGTGGGGACAGAATGAGAGGAGGCAAGACAGAGAGGGGATTGTGAGCATCACGTCTGACTTTGTAGGCAACTGAAAGGGCTTCAGATTTGACTCAGTGTGAAAGGAGAGGCTTTTTTTCTTCAGTGGTTTCTATCATTTTTCAGTTTATAGAAGAATTTCCATGATAAACCCAGAAAGTTCTCAATTACTTTTCACTCAGTCTCCCTTCGTGTAAACATCTTGTATAACCAGGGCATGTTTATCAAAACTAAATAATCAACATTAGTCTGAAACTATGAACTACACTTCAGACTTAACCTGTTTCTGTATTAATGTCCCTCTCCTGTCCCAGGATCCAGTCCAGGATACCTTGCTGAGCTCTCCTCCAAACTGTGACAGCTTCTCCTTCTTGTTTTTTTACGACTTTGACCCTCTTGACAAGTACTAGTCAGATATTTGTAAAGCGGCCCTTGATTTTGGTTTCTCTGATGTTTTCTAGTGACTAGGGTTATGGGTTTGAAGGAAGAAGCCAACAGAAATGAAGTGTCTTTCTCATCACATATCATGAGGGACATGATGTTACCATGGTTTACCATGGTATTGTTAATTTTGATCACTTGATGAAAGTGATACCAAGTTTGTTCATTTTGATCACTTGATGAAAGTGACACCTGCCGGGTTTCTGTGCTGCAAAGTTACTATTTTCCCCTTTCCATACATTCATTAGAAATGAGTCCAAAGTCCAGTCCACAGTTCCACATTCTGGAGTGAACAGTAACAAAGAATTTGTGGGAAGTATGTTAAAACCACCACAATTACAGGCACTCTCATTTTATTGGACTTCACAGATCCTGTGTTTTTTTTTTACAAATCCAAGATTTGTGCAATCCTGAATTGGGCAAAATCTGTGGGTGCCATTTTTCCAACAACGCTTGCTCACTTGTATCTCTGTCGCATTTTGATAGTTTTGACAATATATCAATCATGTATATTATTACTGTATTATGGGGATCTATGATTAGTGACCTTTGATGTTACTACTGTAATTGTTCTGGGGCCCCAGAAACCACACCCATAGAAAACAACAAAATTAATTGGTAAATAACCGTGTGTCTTTCTGACTGCTCCCTTGACACTCCATCTCTCTTCCTCTCCGTGGTCCTTCTCATGCCCTGACACACAAAAATATTGAAATTAGGCCAGCTAATAACCATACAATGGCCTCTAAATGTTCAAGTGTAAGGAAGAGACCATCAGTATAGCAAGAAATTGTCCTGTTTTAAGAAATTGATGCAGGTATCCCCTCCCCAGCCTTCAGCAACCACTGCCCTGATCAGTCAGCAGCCATCAAAACTGAGGCAAGAAAGACCCTCCACCAGCATAAAAGATGATGATGAATTGAAGGCTCAGATGATGGTCACCATTTTTTTTTTAACAACAAAGCATTTAAAATTAAGGTATATACATTTTTTAGACATAATGCACACTTAATAGACTACAGCATAATGTAAACTAATTTTTATTTCTTATATGGTTATTTATTTTACTTCTTGACTGTGCTGGGTCTTCGTGGCTTTTGCACAGGCTTTCTCTAGTTGCAGCAAGCAGGGGCTACTCTTTGTTGCAGTGCACCAGGCTTCTCATTGCGGTGGCATCTCTTGTTGCAGAGCAGGGGCTCGAGGCGCCCAGGCTTGCGTAGTTGAAACACATGGGCTTGGCAGCTGCAGCTCTCTGCCTCTGGAGTGTGGGCTCAGTAGTTGGGATGCGTAGGCTTAGATGTCCATGGCACGTGGGGTCTTCCAAGACAAGGGATTGAACTCATGACCCATTGGCAGGTGGATTCTTATCCACTGCGCCACCAGGGAAGTCCTAAACTGAATTTTGTATGTATGTGTTAGCCAAAAAATTTGTCTGCCTTGATTTTTTGTAATATTCGCTTTATTTTACAGTAGTCTGGAACCAAACCCAGACAACTTCCTGGTATGCCTACAGTTAATATTTTGGAGGAGGTACTTCAAAGAATGAAAATATCCTGCTTCTCTCAAAGTTTTGCCTACTAATAATAGCATCCATCAGTAAATCTTGACTGTAGCAGGTGATGCTTTAATGGTGATTTCCTATTTCCTTAATTCCTTCTGTGTTTAATATTTGGAACTCTTCTATAAAGAATTCTGTGCCCTTTCCATGCTTTGGTTATTCATTTATTTATGTGAGTATAGACTCATGGACAGTCATTTTACTCTTTGGATTATAAGCCATTACTATCAGTATTTAGTTTGCTCCTCCCATAGCTCTGGCTTTGGACATCGAGACTTCTTGCACACTGGCTTCTATGTCCATTCGACATGCCCTGTTTTTCACTTTGTTTTGTGTTTCGCATATCCTCATCTCCTGACGCTTACTCTAAGATGCGCCAGGCTCATCTTGTATTTTTCCTGTCTCCATCCTGAAATCAGCCATTTCTCTGGGTAGTCCTGGTTTCTTTTGTTAGAGAATGCTATTAAGAAACAAAAATCTGGATACAGTTTTGTCATGGAGACCTTTTGGGAGAAGGAAGATACCTATGACTTATGTTTTTAAAGGATCAGTCTTAAGGCTGGGCTCAAAATAGCTATGTGGAGGTGGTTGTTGCATTGATCCAGACTCCTTGACAGTCATCTAGAAAAGCTGTAGAGTGAAGTAATCCAGTCCCCCGGGGCCCCTCTATGACTTCACACACAAACCGCAGCTATTCTTCATCTATGAAGCTTTTATTGAGCCCCACTGTTCCCCAGGCATAGTGCATCATCTGTTGATGATACTGTGACGAGAAAGAGCGTTCCTTTTCCTTGGGGCATTCACAGTCTGGTACAGTAGGTGCAGCCCTGTGATAAGTGGGAAAGTAAAGATTTGTAAAAGGTGAAGTGTTAGCATGAAAGAGGGACTCGCTTTCTATCAGAAGAGAATCACAGAAAGCAGCACACAAGATGAAGAGTGTCGCTCTGGAGTCAGATTTGCAAGGTTGGAATTGGGGTTCCCTGTTATTAGCTGTTGACTCTGAATCTTTGAGCCCCATCTTCCTTACGTGGAGGGGTTGACAGCACCCACTTGTGGAAGAGACCATGATGCATCCTTCATGCAGTTTCACCTTCACCCTGCATTTCTTGGTTCCCCTGCAGTTAGGAGGGACCATATATATGACTTGTGGATGATGGAGGCAGGGGAAGTGATCGGATACCACTCAGTGGCCTCCCTAAAATATTCTTGTGACCCTGCACATCCTCTCTGCCTCCCACTCTAAAACACCAGGATGGGGAAGGTACATCATGAAAAGGGTGGAGAAGCCAGTGCTTGAAGCTTAAAGGTGAGCCCCAGGAGATGCTGCCGGTGAGAACACATGCTCCAGACTCTGCATGAAAGCTAGAAACAAACTCTTAGCACAATGCTGGGACTGCTTATTGCAACCACCAGCCTATCCTGATGAACACAGCACCTCAGAGGTGGCTGGAACACCTACAGCAAGATAGAAAGCACACAGTAAACCCTCAGTAACTGATAACTATTACTAGTATTATGGTGGCTCAGACAGTAAAGGATCTGCCTGCAATGCGGGAGACCCAGGTTCAATCCCTGGGTAGGGAAGATGCCCTAGAGATGGAAATGGCTACCCACTCCAGTACTCTTGCCTGGGGAATTCCATGGACAGAGGAGCCTGGCAGGCTACAGTCCATGGGGTTGCAAAGAGAAGGACATGACTGAGCAACACACACACACCCACACCCACACCCACACACACACACACGTATTATATGCCATAGAGAAGGGGTCACACCATAGGAGGGATCTGCTAAGTGGATGGAAGATGACTGGAGTCGAGATTTGAACAGAGGGTGAACACTGACAGGTCAAGAAAGGAAAGGGGGTCGGTGAGAGTATAGAAAAGGAGGGAGGGGAAAAACCTGACATGAGATGAAAGGAAGGAAGAACTGTCCAAACTGTGGACAGAGCTGCTGCTGGGAGGGGCCCCGGCCCCCAGGTCCTGGCTCCGTCATGCACAGGGGAGGATCCCACCCCCTGCGCCCACCCTGCTGACGGCTGCTTGGAGCTCAGTGACATTTCCTCCTCAGCTGCTCCACATCCAGCTGGAGAGACCAGAGGCCTGGCTTTTTCATTTGTCTCAACCTAATGACAAGATCCTTCCTGGACACTTGTTTTTACTATCTGAAGTGTGTTTCTTTTATCACCTTCCCGTCACAGGAAGAGTCCTAATGGAGTTCGAATAGCAGAGGGAGCAGAGAGCTTCACAGAGGGCAGGCCAGCCAAACAAAGGACAGAGGAGCCTTTGTCTCTCCGGGCTGTCAGGGAACAAAGAAAGGACAAACGTGCAGAATGGGGCTAGGGACGCTGAGACGCTTTTCTTTAAGGTCCCCCCTAAAATATGCAGACATTTCCCCAGGCTTAGGAGGGCACCCTGTGGGCAAGCAAAAACCGCTCTCTGTGCAGGCTGTCTAGCCGACTTGGAGACAGCCTCCCTGGACCTTCCCGCACTGTGGTCACACCGGCCGAGGGGCCACCTGGCACAGGAGAGTCCCGATGCTCAAAAGGACCCTATTTTCCTCCGTGCTTAAACTTGCCAGCGTTCACTTATCCAAAAAACTCATTGTTCTGGGGCCCCTGGAAATGTTGTTGAGCTTTGGGGATGGCTAAGTGAGAGCTTTCACTTATGACACCTGAAGGAACCATGTAGACAACTAGAAAATTGACACCGAGCTGACAGGACCAAGTCAACCTCATTTTAATAGAAATCTTCAACAACAAAAAACTACACATCAGAAAAACTATAGCTGTTGGTATTTCCTGGTGAAAGGACCACTTGTGCCTGATGAACAGGAAATAACTAAAAGGAAACCAGATTCAGAGAAAGAAGATTTGGATGCATGTGAAATTTAGGAAACATTTACAGTGAGCTGTTTAGGTTCCTGCCCACCAAATTCTTCCTCTGTCAGTCTTCCCCTCCCACCTCCTTGCCTCCATGTCTTTCCAGACTGACAGTCTACCAGGGAGCATTTGGAAGCAATGCTTCTTGCTGAAGGACCCACTTTAACCAAGCCCCAACTGCAGGTCAGCCTTTTAAAAGAGCCCGTGTGTATAAATTAAAGCGTATTGGCCATCGTGCCCTTTTCCTGGAAAGGAAATCACATCTACTTATGTATATCTGTAAATCAAAACCTACTTGTCTGTGTCGTACTCGTGACTATGCCAAAACAAAACCTGGGCTGGCCTGGCTTGGAGGAGGGCTGAGCACACAAAGAGATCTATTCACGCCTTTCAACTTCAAGAGAATAATACAGTCCAGCTAAGGTCAACAAAATGATCATAGCCAGATTTCAAAGGTTAGATTTTAAAGGTACAGTTCACAACTGCTTCTAAGAAAAAGAAAACTTTTTTTTTCTTCTGTAAGAGAAACACTCAGAGATAAGACACAAGCATAGGAGGAACCATCTGATGGCTGGTGGTCATGTCTCTTTAAGAAGTGCCATTGGTGTTATATAGTGAACAGAATGTAAAGTCTAATTTTTAAAAACCACCCTATACTATGGTATTTACTCACAGGATGCACTGTAGGAAACTGCCTGAAATATCCACAGATATCATCACTATTTAAATACACAAATTGCTTCCATATCTTAGCAGGTAGAATCTTCAGGGAAGTTTTTCTTCCTTTCTTTCTTAACTTCTTTCCTTCCTTCTTTCTTTCCTCTCTTTCCCTATTTTTTTCCTCCTTCCTACCTGCTTTCGTTTTTATCTTCCCTTTTTGATAAAAAGAAAAAAAACAGGAAGGAGAAAGATAGTAATATTTATTGAGCACTTCTTTGATACAAGTGTTTCCATGTATATTCCACAAACATCAGGATGCAATCCCTTGGCTTAAACTGAAAAAACCTGTCTTGCTTCCTGTGAGTTCACTTCAGTGGACTGTTTTTTTTTTTTTGTAAAAGCAATTTATTAAGTGCACCAATTTAAGATGTCAAAATCTCATCAATGGCTTATGTCTAATCTTCGAAATTGCTGCTGTCCCCTGTGATTTGCAGAGCGTACCTTTTCTGTTTTTGATGTAAAGACACACAACACAAATATACACAGACACACACAAACACGTGTTCCTTTGCTTTATTCCGTAATGTGTATGCTGTTTTCTTGGCTGTGGGTTCTTTCTCCCTCGTAGGACTTAATCAGCCTCTGGGAAGAACGTGTGGCGTAAGCAGCCTTGACAAAAGAAGCCTGTCTGTCCTTCCGAATAACATTCTCTGACTTTCGCCAGCCTTCCCTTCCTCTGCCGGTACCTTGCCTCACCCTCGGTCAGCTTTCCCTGGCTCACCGCCTACAAACCCACGTGCTCCATCTTACACGGGGTGGAGCCAAGCGTGGAAGGAAGGATCTCTGATCCTCTGTAATTTTCCAGAGAAATACCTATTATTCCTTCAGATTAGACATCTATGGAATGAGACAGTTACTCACATGGAAACAGGTTGTGTTTATTTAAAGGATTATGTGGAATCATGAGAGATGAATAGACAGCGTCCCTTGTTGGCACCCACGTTCACCTTGTCTCCCGGGCCTGCACTCGGCCGTGCCACTGCACACCTTCCTGAGCTGCCTCCCTGCAGATGAGGTCTGAGATCGCTTCTCAGACTCTCTTCGGCAAAGGGGAGAGAGTGTTCTGCAGCCTTTCCCAGGGGTTTCCTTCACTCTTCTCCAAACGTTTTTCCATTCCGTGAATTCTTTCCTTTACTGCCACATCATCAGACTTTCTCTCTAGAAGGAATGAGATTAACCTTCAAATATTCTTTGGGCCAAATAAATGTTAAAATGAAGAACTTTTCCTATTTCTCACAGTGGCATCTAAGCTGTACCTGGAGAAGTTCAGTTTCTCCTGGGTTGCATCAGAGCCTCGAGTTTGACAACTGTGGTCCCTTGACCTTCTAATGATAACAACCCACACCTGTTGAGCTCTTTGTTTCCTTAATCTCCACAAAAAGTAGCAGGAAGAGACTATTTACTCCTCATCTTATGACACAGACACAGAGAGCCTGAGCAGAGTGCCAGCCATGACTGTCTGATTGAAAATCCCAACCTTTCCCCAAGCACCTTTTCGCTTGTGTCAAGGGTGCCCTGGAGGATGGGCCCACACCTTTGATGAGACCACCAATGCATCCGCCATATGCTCCAGGAGCCTTGTTTCTGGTGGAGATGATGGTAGCAATAATTGCCCTGCTTATACAGAACTTGCTGTCTCTGCTCTTCTGTGTATTAGCTCATTCCACAGGGAGGAGGCTGAGGTTCAAGGTCATGTGGTTGAAGCACAGGGGCTTTGTGCAAATGAAAAGAACTTTCTTGTCCTCAATTAAGAACATGTCTTCCATTTTCCCAGATCTCATGTGGTAGGTGAGTTTAGGAGCCTCTGAGAAGGAAGGTAAAGCATATCGTGTCCTAAGTATGTTGGCCATGGAACCCTTGGAATGGCCAGAGCACAGGGCTGGATACTTGGGAGATGCTGGTCTTGGTGACCTGATTTTAATTATATTTCCAGGGCATGCATACAGATTCACTGACCAGGATTTTTATTTTTTTTAAAATTCTAGAACGAAGCAGTAAATCTGCACACATGGTGTAGCTGAGGATACCTGAAGGGTGATGACAGGGCTGAGTCGGAAGGAGGTGAAGGTGGAGATGCACGCAGGTAAGTGATTTAAGCTCTTGCAGCCTTGGGTTTCTCATCTACAAAATGGTTGTGATGCCTTTGTTGAAGTGTCGTGAGGGTCAGAGCAGAGAATGCCATTGGTACGGGGTATGTATGTGGTCAGTGGTGGTGGTTATATATTCTCCTGTGACATCTTATAATGAGCACTGTCATCTTGGGTAAGTTTTTAAAGTAAGTGTAAGCCCCATTTCTTCTTCTATAAGGCTGAAGCAAATGTCATTAAGGCTGCACTGTAAAGCCTAGCCCGGAACCACGTACTCAGTGGCTGCTCAGTATATGACCGAACTTGACCTCCAGCCAGCCCTGCCTTCACACAGGGTGACCCCCCACAACCCACTTGCCTCAGTCCTGGAGAATATATAGATTTCCCAAGGGCATGGAAGCCTCTCGGTTCTTCACCTTTTTTCTACATTCTACTTGGTCTGATTCCTTTATCCTGGGTTCATTAAGCTCATCCATCAAGCCTCATAGTCTGGTGAGGATCTGGTGGTTTAATTTCCATTTTTAGAGCACACAGCACAAAGCACGCTGTGATTGAAGGTCCTGCCTGACAGCACTCAGAAAACGCATGGCAACTGCTGTCACGGGGCCCCTAATGCACTTGCTCCCACAGCCTGAGTTTCGTGACCTCTTACCAGGTGCCAATTATAGCTGACCTGATACTGGGTCTGCCTGGGGTAGGCAGAGTCCCTGTAATTCTACTCAGTACAGAGTACCTGTCAGCACGCCACAGAATCAAATAGCTCCGTGGTGAATACTCACTTTCCCCTTTTTTTTTTTTTGTTTGAAGCACAAGATTATGGATTAGGAAACACATAGCAGATAAGGGAGGATCAGCCCAGGTTTGCTTGTACAAACGTCAGCCAGGTCTTGGCACAGGCGGTCGGGCTCCTGAGCAAAGCAGTGGGCACTGGACAGTTGGCACCTTCTTTGTGGTTCTGTTCCTATGCAATCCCATGCAGGGTTACAGTGTCTGTGCAGTTTGTCTTAATTTTCAACAGAACGTAACAAGTAGGTCTAATGGAAAAACTATATGCTTCAGGGTATAATTTTATCTTGCAGTTATGCTGTCTGGGGTGGACATTCCGCCCATACCAACCATTTTCACCCCTTTGCAGAATCGAAAATTCAGTCATGTGCAAAGTTCATATCAGGTTTTACACACAAACCAACACGTGATAAGAGCCAGAAAAGTGGCAGCAAAGATGATGCAGTCATGTAACTTCGTGTCTCCAACTCACTAGATCGATTACAGAATCAAAGTTAGCGTGTTTGTTTTACTCAGTAGCAGAAATGGAGTTAATAAGGATGAAGTAGTGGGGAAATTCCCTTATTGCAATCCATATCGGTGAGATTTTGCTATATTTGAAGTTTATGGGTGGTCATGTCTAGACATTTCATGTTCAACTGGTGCCCTCTAGTGACGGGGGAGCAGCCTCTGGCTGTGTGTTGTCTCATTTGAAAGTCAAAGAATTCCACTCTTGGTAAGGTATCCTTAGCCAGATTTACAGGGAAGAGAGAAAGGAGAAGCTAGGAAGCAAGGTGCTTGGGAGGCAAGTCCCAGCAGCCATCTGTGGTTCACAAAATAGGGGTCTTATACGCCTGGAGATAACACGCTTCTTCCACAGGTGAGGACATTCTTTAATCAGGTATCTCTGAGAACTTCCCTAATATGGGACCTGAGTTTTTCCAGACTGCCTCAGATAATTCTTATACAATCCCAAAATTACACAATTCCTCTTGGCTCTGAAACTGGAATAATGAGGGCAGGACACAAATATTCCACAGTCCGTAGCCGGAACAGAACATGGACCTCTCGTGAGCTGAAATCCTTTAGAGCCAGTGAAGCCCATAAATACATTCTACATATGTATCCACTCCCAGAAACCCTTCTTGCTGTCACAACAGATTCTTGGCCTAGAAAACCATCTTCAGGGATAGTACTGACATAATCTGGAGGCAGACAACACTTTTTCTGAGCTGGCATTATCACCCAGCTGTGAGACATCTTGCTTTCATCAGGACCTTAATCCAGGTCCTGATCTGTTCCCATTGAAACTGTTTTTATATCTTCCAAGTTGGCTTCTCTCCCCCTTGCTAATTAATACATATTTTACACTGCTACTAGCTGTTTCTGTAAAAATATACATATATATGTATGTATTATACATATATATTTATGTATTATACACATATATATTTATTATCTGGTGATCTTATGGGAAAATACAATAACATAAAACGACCACAGCCCACTTCTCCAGCTCCTTCTTTCCATTTCCTCTGCCACAGGACATGCTGTCCTTCACTCTACACACCACATGCTCATGTTCTTGCTTTGCCCTCTATGTAGAACACTCTACTCCCCGGCCATCCGTCCTGACCTGTAAGTGTTATCTCCCCTAGGAAGCCTCCCCCACATCTGCTTCGACAGAAGTGCTGCTCCTGGAGTCTTGATATCACTTGTTTATGCCTTTGTCTCCTCCCCTGGAACAAAACTCGAGACTTATTCTTTTATTTCATTTTTTAAAAATATTTTTACTATACAGTATTCTACACGAAAATTTGCTAAAACTAGAGTGATAACCTAAATGCATGTTAATATTTTTATTCGGATGTAATTGACAAATAGCACTAGTTTCCAATACATAACATAATGACTGGGTATTTGTATATCTTGCAAAGTAATCAAAATAAGTCTAGTTAAATCTCTGAAAAACAATTTTCACATATACAAGCACATGGTTATGTAATATATGTATTGGGTTGGCCAAGAGTTTTGTTCAAGTTTTTCCTTAACACCTTACAGAAAAACCCAAACAAATTGTTTTGCCAAACCAGTATGTTACATATATCAGTTCAGTTCAGTCGCTCAGTCGTGTCCGACTCTTTGCGACCCCATGAATCGCAGCACGCCAGGCCTCCCTGTTCATCACCATCTCCCGGAGTTCACTCAGACTCACGTCCATCGAGTCCGTGATGCCATCCAGCCATCTCATCCTCGGTCATCCCCTTCTCCTCCTGCCCCCAATCCCTCCCAGCATCAGAGTCTTTTCCAATGAGTCAACTCTTCGCATGAGGTGGCCAAAGTACTGGAGTTTCAGCTTTAGCATCATTCCTTCCAAAGAAATCCCAGGGCTGAT